>LFZO01000368.1:38841-52665 GCA_001578225.1 Pseudocercospora musae | reverse complement strand
AAAAGCGTTTAAAGTAGTAAGTATGCCCCTCTAGGACTCCGTATTACTAAGCTATCTACCGGCGCCTTTTGCTATAATCTTGAATACGGAGCGTCGAACCGGCTCTAGTATCTCGTTAAATGCGGTCGCAAGGTAGCTATAGAGGAGCTTAATACTAATCGTTTCCTACTTCTAGGTCTCGTACGCTACCTCGATATATTAGTATATAGTATATAGGAATTACTAGAATAGCTTCTCCTTATACTTATAATACTTCGAGGCCTAATCTTTAGGTAGCGTATCGATCGTAGTAAGGGCGGTAGATACCGCTTTAGTATCGTTTAGTATCTTCGCAATAAGTCCCTAGAGGTCTACTAGAGGTAGCTTTAGCTCTTCTTAGTTAGGCGAACCTACAGGTAGACCTAAGGTACCGTAATAGCGCGTTAGGAACTCCTCCTAGAATATAGACATTTCTTCGTAGTAGTTTATAATATCTAAGAGACTTAACTAGCCTTTCGGAGCTATCTTATCTACCTAGCTTAAGATTATAGGCTTGTCTTCGTCGCCCTTTCTTATTACCTATTCGTCGAGTTCGCTATAGATCGTAGAAGGGAGTATAGCGAACCCTACTATAAAGGTTCTAATATAGGTACTAACCGCATTATACTTCTCGATATCTTCTTCCGACTAACCGTCCTTAGCGGTTATAGAAAGGCCTACGTCTTCGTCGATTATACCGTAGTCGTCGAGGTACTAAGCTATTATTACTACGAATATAACAAGTTCTAATACGTCGACGCCCTTCTACTAGTTATCGGGGAACTTCCGGAGTACGGCTACGATTTCTAGAGACGCGTCGTTATCGATAATACTTAGGCTCGGTAGAGCGAAGGTTTAAGGCTAAGTAGGAGGGTACGTAGGTAACGGAGGGTCGTTACTTCTACCGCTAATACGGCGTACTCCTACCTAAATAAAGTAGTTATTATTAGATATCGTAGGTTACTTAAAAGGACTAAAGTCTACTATCGCATAGGCGTCCTCGACCGCTATAAATATCTAAGCCGGCGCTACTATAGCTAGTTCCCTACTAAGATACCTAAGAAGCTATTCGGCTTGTCTATTATCCTTAAAGTAACGAATGTCCTACTAGGGAATATCTAGATTGCCTACTTTATATAGGTCGGCGACTAGTATCTATCGGCGTAAGACCGCTACCTTTGTTAAGAAGGGTACGGCTAAGTATATAAGATTAGATATAGCGTATAGAAGTCGGAGGTCGACGCGTATAGCGTTTACTATAGCTAGGATAGGAGTATCGAGATACTAGTCGGCCTAAGGTATTAGGGAGTTAGTATTATAGTCTACGTCCTTGCTTGTCTATTGTATAAAGAAGTTCTCGATAGGTATAGTACCGTAGTATTACACGAACGCGATATAGTCCTCGGTAACTAGCTAACGTAAGGTACGAATGCGATTGTAGAGGATTTATAGGAGGTTATACTCTAAGTCGATATCGTTTAGCTAATTTAGGTACGTTACTATAGCTACCTTGGAGTATAATGCGATAATAACGCATCCTACGTCTATTACTAACTCTATTAGTACTAATACTCGTCTTATTAAATCTAGTATATCTCGGGGCGAGAGGTATTTCCCGGTAATCCTTACATTATCGTCGAGTAGCTTAGTATAGGTTCTATATAGGCTCTCAAAACCTACCCGTCCGACATAGCGGTAGATAGGATTTGCAAAGAGATCTAGCGGTCCCTTACCTAGGTAATGGAATTGGGGTATAGTAGAAGGCTTAGTTCCTTTATCGTCGGTAGATCTACGGTCGCGGCGTAGTCGGCTTTCGCGTATTTTAGCCTTTTTCTAAGCTCGCTCTAGGCGCTTAGCGACTTCGCCGTTAGAGATATCGGAGACTATCTTGCTAGACTTGGCTACCGCTTCCCTAATAGCTTTCTTAGAAACCTTTTTAGGAGCTTTCTTTAGCGCTAGATTGTCGTCGCCGGTAGACGTACGTTTAGTCGCCTTGCGAGTGTCTAGCGTAGTAACTCTCGGTACGATAGTCTTTAGTATAGTAGCTTTAGATATAGCGGCTTTTAGTACGGTAGCTTTTAGTACGGTAGCTTTCGATACGGTAGCTTTTAGTACCCCTTTCTTGTCGTCCTTAGCCTTCTTCTTCTTTATATCGTTAACGTACCCTACCGTCTTAATATCTACTCGCTTCTATATTTCTTTACGCTTATCTTTGTATAGCTTCTAGACCGGCGTGTCTAGAACCTCGTAGCCCTCGCTAGTCGTTAATTAAGTACGGAGTTTATAGTACTATAGAGTAATATCGTAGAAAACTAACCCCTTAGCTCCCGGGACAAGCGTAAGTATTATATCTATTAGTAATTATCGAGGAGCGGGCGGGAATTGCCCTAGCTAGCAAACGTAGTTAGAGATTATACGCCTTATGTCTTCCTTAATAATGCTATAGTTAGATACCTATATAATATCGTAGCTCAATTCCTAGGCTATTTAGATATAGATAGCTCTCTATCGCTTAAGTAGGTATTAAGGGATAGCTATAGTATCGGAAGTAGGAATGTCGCGTCTAGCGAGTTATACTATAGATACAAGGTCCTATGCAATCTGCCTAGATAGGTCTAGAGCCGCTATTAGAACTTGAATGCCGTCCTAGAAGAGCTCGAGAAGGCTAAGGTTTAGGTCGGTAGGATAAGTAAGGTATACGCGGCCCTTAGTTAACTAGTATCTTAGGGCGACGTAGGCGGTTACTACTTTCCCTACATCCTCTTCGTATAGCCCTACTAATAGTCTAGAGTAGGTAGGATCTCTAGCGTATTTGGGTACTCGATATTGAGGCATATTAAGGGAGGAAGGTAGCGTAAATCTATATAGGATAGATTTGTCGGAGCTAAAAGGGCTAGTATTAACCTCGTTAACGAGCTTTTGTCCCGCTATATCCTATTCTAATAAGCGGGCATCTACGCCGTAATTCGCGTTTGTAGGGACTATATCTCCCTTCTTTATTTATTTTAGCGGGTACAATTCTCCTATACTCTTAAGTACTACTTTCGGCTACTTACCTAGAGGAACGAAAGATCTATTAGTATACTTTACTAAACTATACTTATTCTATAGATCGACAAGGGCCTTAGAGTATTTACCTAGGTCGAAATATCGTAGCGCTAGTCTAATTAGATTCTAACGGAGCTAGCTAGGGATAATACGTATAAGATTATCGGCGCGTATAGCGGCGCGCATACCTATCGTCTTTTCTTCTATATCCTTTAACGGCTTCTAGTTAGGATTATAGTCGAAATTATTGTTATCTACAAAGTTAGTATAGTCGGGTTACCTATACTACTTATAGGTATCGGGTTCGCTCTTCTTATTACTCTTAATTATAAACTTAGCGTACTTCTAAGCGCGCTCGGCTTTGTCCTTCTATTAGGCTATAGCTCGGAGTTTGCGCTTATTTCCCTCGATTAGAATTCTCTAAGGGATAGGCTTAGTCTCTTCTACCTTAGCTTATCGCTCTTCTCTAGCCTTCTTATAGTAGACCTAGTTATACGCGGCCTCGGCTTTGTAGGCGATTAGCTTTTACTTAGCGACCTTAAGGAGCTCGCGCCCGTATCGGTCGTATTCTTAGAAGAATAGGATAGTAGTAGCGTTATATCCCTTCGTATAAATATAGTATAGACGGGTCTAGAGGCTACCTATCAAGTCGTAGGCCTAAGGTACTAGGGTATACTCTCTACGCTATATACTAAAAGCTATAAGGCGTTCGTCGTACTTAACGTCCTTAGGTATATAGGGAACTAACGACGCGTTAGGAAGTCGGGCCTTTACAATATCTCTAAGGATCTCCTACTCCCGGGAGATAAGGTTATTAAGCGACTTTTAAGCGCTCTATACTAGATCTACTATAGCGTTACTCTTAAGAGAGGGATAGCTATAATTAATATACTTAAACATGTCCGAGAAGGTCGGCTTTATATCTAGGTATACGATACGGATTAAGGCGTCCTTAGCTAGGGGAGGAATTCTAATAACTTCCTTATCGGTAGGCTCCTTATCGTCTATCGGAATATTCTTATTATCGCGCTCGTCTTCCTTATTATCTTTATTCCTATCTGTACCATCGACAATCTCTTTATCGATAGACTTAGTGTTTAGGGCTATAGCAAGTTCTTCCTCTATAGAGGCGGTAGACTCCGCGTTTAGTACTATAGTAAGCTTTTTCTCTATAGACGCGGTATTCGGGGCTTCGATAGGTCCCTTCTTAGTAGACTTAGCTTCGGTACGCTCTTTTTTAGTAGACTTAGGGTCTAAGGCTATAGCTAATAGCGGTAGCTAAGTTACCGGCTAGGGCTCCGTATCTATTACTATAACTAGAGATACGGCGGCGATTCGCGTAGCCTCGGTATTAGTACGCGTAGCGGTATAGGCGCGCGTATCGGCGGTAAGCTTAGATAGTATATCGTCGTCTATCTTAGAGATAACGTAGGCTAAGATAGTACTAAGTAACTTCTCGTACTAATAGTTATAGTTAGTAGTATATTATAGAGCGATAGTTAGCGTAGACGTAGTAATAGTTAGTAATTATTAATGTTATTATCGTAAGTATCGTAAATAGAGTTAAAAGTAAGCTTTTAACTTACGCATAGTTCGAGCTTCTATAGGTAACTAGTTTAGGCGCAAACTCTATTTCGTATTAGTAAAGTAATACGAAATGCGCGGTAGGATCTACTACGTAGGGTAACCTTAGAAGTAATAGCGGACTATAGATTAGATTATATATAGTAATAGAGGAGGAAATAACTATAAGTCTATTAGCGGTAACTCTATCTATTAAGGGTTTTCTATTCCTAGCTAGGTATCCCCTACCGGAGGGAAAACCTAAGGATAGTTATCTAGGTAGCGATTCTAAGTAATAAGAGGGAACTATAGGGTAGTAAAAAGGTAGGATAGCGAGGTACCTAGGAGGATCTTTCGATATATACCTACTTAAGTATTTAGTAGAGCGGGAGTATCTCGCTATCGTTATATATCTTCCTTACTTAAGCGCAATACCGTAGGGACTAAGGCTCTCGTTCTTAGTTAGCGTACCTCCTCTACTAAGACAAGTACGGGGGTCTATAATAGATCTAGGGTTAGAGACCGATTCTAGGACGGATCCTACTAGATCTACTATAGATACGTAGAAAGGCGAACGGACTTCGGCTACCTAAATAGATTGCTCCTATTCCGTATTCGTCTACTCTTAAATATATCTCTATTAGACTACTCTATTCTAGCTTCCCTATTAATAGTATACTTGTACGTAGGGGCTCTAGCGGTAGACGTAGAGTCGTCCGCCTCCAAATTACTTACTTCCGCGTAATTTAGACGATAATTGCTTCGTAGGGGCTAGCGTCTCGTCGGTTCCGATTAGGGATACTCGTCGCGCGTAGAGGCATCGTCTTCCTCGTCGACAATTAGAGGTAAGGTAAGCTATAGTATATAGTATTAGATAGATAGCCTTATTTAGTAGATCTACCTATCTACAAACTAGGAATTCTCGAATTGTTCTATTAGATAGCTATTACTATTACGGAGCTCGTCTTCTTGTACCTATTTATTTATAATTAGTTATTCGTTACGCTATTTTACTAGGTATTTAATTTTGCCTTACGAGAGCCGCTTACTTAGGATACGCTCTAGTATTATAGATAGCTACTTAGTCTATAGGTCTATCGGCGTAGGGACCCGGGGGTATATACGTACGAAGGGATCCTTTATAGGGTTAGGTATAGGTTCTAGCTACGCTACCGATACGACTAGGTAAAATTTAATAGAGCTTAGGAGGTCTAATTCGTATACTAATTTCCCTACTCTCCTCTTAATCTTAAAGGGCCCTATAGCCTAGTAACTATACTTGCGATAGCTCTAACTATAGACGCGATATCCGTAATATAGTCTAAGTATAACGTAGTCTCTAGGCTCGAACAAGACTCGCTAGTACTTAGAATTATAGTAGTACTTTATGTCTACTATAGCGAATACTAAAGACTCCTCCGCTACGTTACGAAACTATTAGCGTAATGTTTCGAACTACTACGGCTAAAGTTCTCTAAGACTAATAAAGGCGTCGGTATTAAGATCGAATCTAAATAGTATTTAGTCTAGTAAAATTCCGGTACTTATGTTCTTAATACTACCGAGGTAGGATGTTAAGGATAGGAGGACGTCCGTCTATTAAGCGTTAGGATTTGAAGTAACAAAGTACCGAATAGCGATTTCTATAGTTTGGTTCGTACGCTTAGACTACCTATCGGTCTATAGGTAGTACGCGGTAGACGTAAGGATTGAGGCTCCGAGAAGCTTCATAATCCTAGTAAAGAATTTCGAGAGCTATTTAGAGTCGCGATCGTAGATAAAGACTCTAGCTACGCGCTAAGATCTCTCTTAAATAGCTATAAGATATTAGGCTACCTAAATTTCGGCCGTCTACTAGTATTTACTAGGAAGTAGCATAATACGCTTAGACTTCTTATAAGTAACCGTAAGGAGGGTATTAAACCCCTCGTTAGTTAGAGGAAGACTAATAATCTAGTCTACCGTTTATATATCTATAGGGAGCCGGTACCTTAGATCTATCGGATTGAGCTACCTATAGGGCTTATATCTAGCTAAACGATTATTATTATAGCTAGAACACTAGTCGATATACTACTTAAGGTAGCGACGGCAATAGCGGATATAAAAACTAGTATTAACGCAATCGAGCGTATAATAAAAGCCTACGTAGTACCTAAGATCGTATACTATCTCGAATATCTTACCTATAAGACCCGTAGGGATATAAAGGCGAGAGTAAAGTAACGCTAGGTCGATGTAATAAATAAGTCTATCTTCCCGGAAGAACCGAATACCTTCTAGTAACCTTAGGTCTATTAGCTAGTCTTCGGGCCTATCGAGGGTATACTAAAGTTTATAGGAAGGGATGTCTTTAGAGGATCGTAGGGAATTAGGCTTCGGTAAATATCTTAGAACCTTCTCGCCTTAGTCGACTTAGGGTTTAATCCCCTCGTTATTAGGAGTAGTATCGGAATAGTCGACTCGGGATCCTACTTTATTATTATTAGGAGTAGTATCGGGAGGCCCGTCCGTCTACGCTACGAGGGCCGCTATGCGGCGTTTATCGCGTTTTTGTTAGCGTTAGCGTTTCCGCCTAGCCTAACGATTAGAGAGCTTCTTAGGTTAGGCTTCCTATTCTTCGATATACGCTTACTCGATAGACTTAAGGACTTGGAGTAATCTACGCTATAGGCGATTATCTTAGTATACTTTATATAGTCTATTCTTAAATTTATCGGATAGGGAGATTACCGTTTCTATATAGAGGGAGGATATAGCTCGGAGGCTATCGAAGAAGATAGGAATCTCGTTATAGGCTAGAAACTCGTATCTATCGCTTATACTAAAAAAACATTCGCTATAATTAGGCCTAAAGTAGTCGATTTCCGGCGTCGGTACGCTAGGGACGACTATTATTAAATCCGGGCAACCTCTACCGATAGACCTAGTATTCCTTACTACTACTATACCGTCTTCGCTATAGGTAGACGTAAGACATAGTACCGTTACGTATATCGTAGGGATCTCGTCTAGCCCGCTAGTATTAATATCGTTTCTCTTCGGGGATAGAGCTTCCTTAAGTTACGAGAGAGCGTCTAGCGCAATATAGTTCCTTCCTAGCCTATAGATAATCTCTAAGTCGGGAAATTAGGAGATATAGATAGCGGCTTAGATTATGCGACGGTTTAGGTTAGTAGTAGAAACGATTATCGCGATCTAGATCTTCTTCGCGATAGCGGTAACGGCGCTATAGTTAGTAACTATAATAGTCTTAGATACTACGTCTACTATATACGACGCTCTCTTAATTACCTATATAACGCCGAAAAGCTCGAGCTCTATAGGCTAATATCGCGACTCTATCCTAGATAGTATATAGCTCGCGAATCCTATAACCTTAAGTCTATTATATAGGAATTGTTTAGATCGCCTTAGCTAAGTCGTACTATCGACGAAATCGGAGACCGTATTATCCTTATAGGCGACGAGCTCGGGCTCTTTATATTCTAGTTCTAGTTCTCCCTCGACTTAGTAATATATAACGCTAATACCGAATTCCTTCGAAGTATCGACGTTAATATAGAAGATAGACGCAAGGTCGAAGTACTAGAGAAAACCTTAGCTAGGTTAAGTCTATAGCGCCTATATGGTTTCCTATACAAGAATTATATTAGAGGTCTAGTAGAGCGTAGCTTTGCGTATTTATATACGTCGTTTTCCGCTCTTAATCTATATAGCGTTATTCTCCTTAACTATAATTACCTTAGCCTCTTAAAGGGGAAGAGTAATCTTACTAAAGTACGGAATAGTAGATCTAAGGTATCCGACTAAGCCGAGGTACTATTTAAGCTATTTAGCGTTCTCGGGCCTCTAGAGCTCTCTTAATACGGCTAATTAGTCTACTTAAGTTGCGAAACCTTTACTATCGACGACTCTACCTAGGATATTAATAGAGATAAACCCTATAAAGGCCTTACTAGGCTCGAGGCTAAACCGTATATAGTCTAACTTCTTAAATACTCGTAGGAGAAGATTATAGTAGGACTCTAGGTCTATCGAGCCAAGTACGATATTATCGATATAGCTACTTACGCTATCTCTAAACTTACGGAGTATACGGTCGAGGATTCTTTATACGTATTAAACGCTATTACAATATCCTATAGCGGCGACTTTAAGGTACTCCTACCTACGAGTAGTATTAACTATAAACTTCTATCGGTCCTTAACCGCGACCGCGAATTAGTAGAATATAGACCTTACATCTATTATAGTAATATACTTGTAGCCTCTTAGCTTAGCGATAATATTATCTTATAACGGTAGAGGATAGGTATCCTTCTACGAGATACTATTTAATCCTCTAATATCGATTACGACGGGAGGCTTACAATAGGCTTCCCTATTCTAGTAGAACAAGGTTCTCTAAACTATAAATACTAGCTAAGATAGTAGCGAGGGCTTCCTACTATAGGCTATCTTATCTTAGTTATATAGCTTATCGAACTACTTATTAACTTTAGTATTATCGGTATCCGATATTCGATAAACCTTACTACTAAACTTTTTATTCTCCTAACCGGACTTAAGCGGAAGCTTAAGCTAGTCCTCCTTAGGGAGGTCGATAGTTATATCTCTATCCCTCTAGAGATCGGGGACCTAGTCTACGATAGACTTGAATTTAAGGGCTATAGACGAGTCGGGGTTGTCTATACAAATTGTTACTCCTATAGAGGTTTTAATACTAGGAGCGCCGGTATCGATAGTAATCTTAGAGCTTTTAGGCTATAGCTCTAGGTCTATTAGGTCTTCTATAGAATCGTTACTAGTCGGAGGAGCTTCGGTAGCCTCTATCTAGGTCTATCTAAGTATTAGAGTATCCGCTAATAGATAGGATACGCGTTTCAATTCTCTAAACATCGCTTCCTCCTTCTATAGATATATAGTTAGAGGAATCTTGCTTAGCTTAGCTTCTATAGATATAGGGTTTACGTTAAACTTATCAATCTAATATACCTTATCGATCTAGAGCTACTATATCTCTCCTAACCGTTAGTTACGGAGAATAGTAAGCTATTAACTATTACTAAGATTACGTACTTATACCGCTAGTATCTCTACGTTAGCGATATGCCCGTATATCGTAGCCTTATTCGATATAAGAGCTATAGTATCTGGGATAAACTAAAAGTCTATATCTATCCCGTATAGGCGTTCGCGATTCTTTACTTCTACTAGTACTATTATCGCGGAACGAGGTAGTACCCTAACGGTACTAACTACCTTAACGATACTACGTAGGACACGATCTATCTTTAGGGATAACGCGATCGGTATTAGGATATAGTTATTTTCGGTTATTGTAATATAGCCTACTCTAGCGTATATATAGAACCTAGTAGGTATTATAATATCTATACCTAGGAGTATATTATACGGGAGATTCGGCATTACTCGTACCGGCTATTTAAGATAGGCTAGAGCGGGCTCGTAGGATTCGTACGTAAAGATAGGGAAGTATATTAGCAAATTAATCCATTTCTCGTACTAAGTATTACTAGCTAAACTATAGAAGTTAAGTAGTTCTAGTAAGTATTAAATATCGTCTTGTCCTAGTTACTAGAGTAGCTACCCTTAGTCTATTATTAATGCTTTATTACCTATATTAAGATAAATGCGTTTAAATTCTCTATCCGGAGTAAGGGTATAGTTAGCTTCGATAATATTAAAATATCTAAAGGCGTAAGCTAGATCGCCTAGCGGGAGACGAGCCGTACTCTATATAATAGATAACCTTAAGTCTACTATATACGCGGGAGGAGTACGTAGCTCCTCTCGAATACTATAGACCTAGAGTTCTAGGCTATCGATATTACGGTCTCTCTTCTTTCCTAGCGGCGCCGAGTTACTAGCGCGATTACTCGCTAGGTACCCTACCTTAAGAGATACTATATCGGTATTACTTAGAGTTAATAGTTCTATTAATCCTACTATTCTCTCTAATAGTATAACCGGCTACTACTAGAGAGGAGTAGAAGACTTTAGTATAACGGGCCGAGCTAGAGAGATCTATAGTTCCGTTATAACTAGTATATTTAGTAGTACCTTAGAAAATATAGTCGCTATCCCTTATACTAGGTAGACGTACGGTATCGCGGTAACTAATACGGTAGGATTATTTAAGGATACTTTCGGAGGTATATATAATGTATTAGTTAGAGATATCGAATCGCCCTTTAGAGATTCCGGGGTAGTAGTAGATAGGCTTAGAGTTTAAGGCTACTCGTCTAGCGGTAAGTATTCCGGTAACTTTAAGCGATCGAAGGTACCTAATATCGTCGAGTATTCTAGTATTTTAGCTAGATACAAGGTTGAGCTAGAAGTAACTAGATTTACTTCTAGCTCTAGGCGTTTCCCTCTACTAGCTCGAGTAGAGAGTTTATATATTTATCTTTATTATCTTTAGGATAAGCCTAATCGAGGTAGTCTTAGAAGAACTCGTTACTAGACTAAAAGATCTCGCTATATATATTATAGCGAGTCGGGCGTCTATTTTAACGGTTCTTCGGGCGAGGTTATTACGCGGATTAGGCGCTAACCTCGGGTCTACGATCCTACTACTAGATATAATTAATTAGCTCCGAGAAGGGATTACTAGGAAGGAAAGCCTCCGTCGTATCCTCGACTTTATTATTTATCTCGTTCTACTACTCTTAATTATTACTCTAAGTATCGAACTATCCGTCTACGTCTCTACTATCTTCTAGGGTATCCTCCTTATAACCTAAGTCTATTGTAGACTTGTAGAAGAAACTAGGCTTATCTATTCTTCCGTAATTTGTAGGGACGGTATTTCCTACGCTTCCGGCGTTCCTCGTCGAAGGTCTCTAAGGATTCGGATACTATGGGAGACCGCGCGTATCTACTATTCTCTCGTTTACGCTTCTAGTACGCTAGTTACTATAGACCTAGAGTTAACCCCTATAGGTCTAGGCCCTAGGTTAGGGTCGCTACTATTAGTTAGGGCGCTACCGAAAGTTGTTAAAAGGGTTATTACTATAGTAGAAAGGCGCGCGTCTAGCGTTATTATTAGGTCTAGAGGAAAACCCTAGCTCTAGTAACCTACCTCCTACTAGTCTATCGCGCCTATTAAAGTTAGACTTACTATTATAGAAGTCGGTAGTCCTACTACCTAGAGGGTATAGCTCGATCTACGTAATATAATAAGCCTATATCGTATCGATTAGGGTCTAGTATGTCTAGCTAGTAGTAGGTATATCGAGGTCGTTATAGAGTTTAGATACGACTTTCCGATATACTAGATTAATCTAACTAGTAAGCGATTCGGTACCTAATTGTTATACGAGTCGTATAACATTAATAATGTAAGAGCTAACGGAGCGACGCGTAGCGACTTCCTTAATACGATATCGTTCTATCTCTAACTCGCGAGTAGCGATTAATAGATCTAATCGGAACTACTCGGTTAAGGCTACCTTCTAATTTTCGATACCTAGGCCTTCCTAAAGAGCGGAGTAGTAAGCGTTAGTAAGAGCGTATATATACTATTATAAAGTAGATCCTTAGAGGTAACGGTAGAGTAATAGACGTAGGGTTAGAGCTAAGTATTCTCTAGCTTGAATAGCTATATCGAGTCGAGTAATAAAAGCGAAAATATCGCGATAATAAGTAGTATTGCCTTTGTATACTATAGGACCTAAATCCCTACTATCTCTACTATCCGCGAGGTCCTTATTAAAGTACCTAATTAACTTAGGCTTAAACTTCTAAGGACTAGAGTCTACGGAGTACTCTAACGGAGGATTATCTCGTAGAAAACTATCTCGTAGAGGACTATAGCCATAATCGGTAGGAAACCCTAGGTCTACCTACCCGTTTCCCTAAGGGTTTATATACCTTAGGTTTAGGGCTAAGTTCTCGTTATCTACTAGGTACGGTAGGTACTTAGACCTACCTACCCTATCCTATAGTATATAAGGATCGGGTTACTATCCGAACGCCGTATTTCGACGTATAGGCTAACTATAATTATATAAACTATTTGCTTATAGCCTATCCTAAGCTCCTCTTCTATATATCTATTACTAACCTATTACTCCCTACTACCTAGCTATTATATACCGTCGGACTTGTAGTATAATCCTAGGTTTAGTAACGTTCCCGTTATCGTTATTTTAAACTATCTTATCTTTTACGACTAAGGTAAGCTAGAGGATCGCCCTCTCTAGCTTATCGATTCTCGTATCTATAGTCGCCGTAGTATTACTAGCGTTAGTAGTAGTATTATTACCTATACCTTGTAGTATAGACTAACTAGTAGACGTAGGGTTAGGCTATATATTCTAGCTCGTAACTATAGGGCGCGGGCCGTTAAGTAGTAGATAGTTAATTCGGGAGGTATCGATCTTATATAGGTTATTAGATATAGATAGGGCTAGTCCGGCGGTAGGTAGAGCTAGTCTAGCTATACCCTTACTTCTAGCCTTTATAGCTTCTTTCCTACTATCTTCGTATACTTCGCGAATCTTATCTTCTATAGACTCTTATATTTCTCGTATACTAGCCTATATCGCTTCGCGTTCTCCGGCTATCTACTCGGTTAGCTACGCTTTTAGGTTAGTTAAGCTAGTCTTACGCCCCTTTAGGCTATCGGTAGCTAATAGGTACTATAATATCTTAGTAGCTTAATCTTCTTTCCCTAAGGAAAGGGAACTACTAGCGTAGCGGCTCGATAGGGAGATTACTATTAGTAGCTTTTTAGTACTTGGATCTCGGATAGTAGGCTTGCGATAAGACCCGAAGTTATCGAAACTACGTAGTAGATTAATCGTAAACTTAGGTCTACTACTACTAGTTACGACTAGGATATTCTCCGTTATAACTAAAGGGTCTCGAGCCTTCTAAGTAGGCTTAGGAGGAACTTAATACTTCCTTCGACTACGCTAATTACTATCCGTAGTTAACTCCTCTATAGTAGACTTATAGTATTGCTCTAGCTAGCGAGCGAAGTACTTACTTTAGGTCTAATTTTAGGTTAACTAGTCTACTCTCTACGCGGTAAGACGGGCTAGGTTAGGTATAGAAACCTAGGTACTTATAACCTCTAAGCGAGTTAGAGGCTTCGGTATCTACTCTTCTTAGTCTTCGTTATCGGTAGACTTAGTACTTCTTAATACCGATCTTAATCTACGC
>LFZO01000368.1:0-38830 GCA_001578225.1 Pseudocercospora musae | reverse complement strand
TCTCGAGCCTTCTAAGTAGGCTTAGGAGGAACTTAATACTTCCTTCGACTACGCTAATTACTATCCGTAGTTAACTCCTCTATAGTAGACTTATAGTATTGCTCTAGCTAGCGAGCGAAGTACTTACTTTAGGTCTAATTTTAGGTTAACTAGTCTACTCTCTACGCGGTAAGACGGGCTAGGTTAGGTATAGAAACCTAGGTACTTATAACCTCTAAGCGAGTTAGAGGCTTCGGTATCTACTCTTCTTAGTCTTCGTTATCGGTAGACTTAGTACTTCTTAATACCGATCTTAATCTACGCGAGGGAGCTTCGGTAACTAGCTCGTCCTACTACTAGGTAATAGCGATAATACGGTACTTGAGGTCTCCTAGGAAAAGTTTCGTAGGGCACTTACGAAGATTCGAGAAGGCAAGGAGATTATAAGCGTTAGATACTAGGTAATTGCGTTCCTCTTAATCTTTAGGGAATTTGTAGTCTTCGAAAGCGGCTATAGTAAGCTCAATTTCTAGTAGTACTATATAGACTCTAGGGGCGTAACTATTAACTAATTTAAGGTCTTTCTATACGCGTAAAGGCCTTTGTTTTAGTAAGGGAAATAAGGGAGGTACTACGGATCGCGTTCGTAACTACCCGTAAGTAACGCAACTATTCGCAAACCTAGGGATCGCTTCCCTTAGCGAATAAGGATATAAACAAAGGCGATATAGGTACTATAGGTAGCGGGATATAGTAAGCTTACGGCGAGGCTAGTACTCGTAGATCTATAGTTTACTACTAAGTAGCTATTATACGCGTACGTACGCTAATTTGTAGTAGTTTCGTATAGTACGGAAGATTAGGTAGGGTTAGTTAGGTATAGTTCCGTAATATAGGAGGGCTATGTATTAGCGGATTAGCGGGCGCTAAGCGTCTAGATAGTCCGTATATAGACGGTTAGTACTAAAGGCTAGTTATAGTAGTAGTACTACTATTTTGTTATAGTATTAAATTATTAGAGAAAGTGTTATATATTGTTAAAGTCTATCTCTAAAGTCTATATCTACTAAGGTACTTACCTACCTAAGGTACCTACCTAGTAGTATCTATAGTAGTATCTATAATATATACTTACTACGCTTAGCGTAGGCGCCTCGCTATATCTTCGCGATAGTATAATACTAAGACTAAGCTAAGAGGGTAGGGTCCTATAGATACTCTCTATAGACCTATCCTTAGAATTACCGGTATTCCGGTCGGACTCTAGCGATACTTAGCAATTAGACCGCTCGACGCTTATACTACGCCTAGTATTCGCTAGCGCTAATCCTACGTCGCGCTATATACGTAGCCTAGTATTTTTACGCTCTAGCTCCTAGGCTTAGACTTCTTGTTTAAGTAACTTCTACTCGGCTTTCGAGTACGCGATTCGCTCGTTTAACGTAGCCTACCGCTCGCTAAAGGTCGTCTAACGTTCTTTATCCTCCTAGGGGCGATCGTTATCTATAGGTATCGCAGTATTACTACCTAACGTAGTCGGCTCGCTTACGCTTATCGTATAGTATTCTATAGGCCGCTACGAGGGTAGACTTGTTAGAACTATTAGGGGCTAGGTATATAGTAACGTATAGAATACCTACCTAACCGATAATATAGTAGGTAGTAGAACTAATAAGTGCCTCCTAAAAGGATTATATAGAGCGCTAGGTTAAAAAGGCTATGCGAGTTACGTACGTCTAGCGTACGTCCCTAGCGCGCGCCGCTTAGTATACTTAGGGCTTAGTAAGAGACCTTACCTTATCGAGGTCCTTATAATCGCTCTCTCCTCGAGATATTCGTAACTTATCCTATAATAGCTTCTAGAGTAATTATACGTAGGCTACTAGACCTATATAACTATTAGTAGCCGCCTAGCGACCTTCGTATACCTCTTACTAAACTCTCCGCCGTTATATATATAGATAGGGGATATATAGTAGCTAGTATATAATAGGTACTATACTAGTAGTAGAGGAATTTAATAGAAGCCTAGGATAGGGTTTAAGCTACTACGCTAAGCACTTAGTATACTCCTTTACTTAACTATTAATAGCCTAGCGTAGGGTTCAATTAGCGTATTTGCGATTATATAAGCGTATATAGTTAACTATACGAGCTCGTGTAGTTACCTATGCTTTTATTTACTTAATCCTTTACGTATAGATAACTATACTAAGCTTATTCATATACTAGTAGACTAGTGTATACTACTGCCGCGTGCACGGAGCGTAACTGCCAATTCAAACCTTGTGCGCAAGGTGCCTAATGCTAGCTTTCTCCATCTCATACTATAGGTTCCCACAAGATGAAGAGACCTAGCTTAGCACGACGGACTCCTAGAAAAGGAACCGAGGACCTCGGACATCGTGCCCTCGTTAAGCGGAGCGGGAAGCCAAGTGAACATTCAGAGTCTCACGCCGAACCCTCTCCCACAGAAACCGCAGTGTCATAAGACTCTAAGACGGAGCGAGGGTCAGAAACAGGCCAACTCCCAACTCCACTACAAGGTCAAAGCATCCGAGAACAGACGTGAATAGCCTAGAACCACGCGTGAACCACGCTGCACCGCAGAGCGAGGGCCGAGAACAGCACAGGTGTGAGCCTCTCCTCCTTCGCCTTGAGGCCCCGACTCCGTCGTACACCCATACTCCACGCCGCAACGTGCCTCGCTTCTCCATTCGTTTCGACGCGCGGAGAGAGGCAATGTAAACACCTGAAAGCTCATCTGGGAAGCACTTTTCACCGAGAAGAGTCGAGAAGGGAGGTGGATGTCATGGTCTCGTTAATCGTTAATGCAGCCGGAGCTATAGCTCTACGGCGAGGGTATCTTCAACGAACGCTCCTTCCCAAAACCCCCAAAAATGCTGTCCCAACCGGCTGTCGCTACTGCTCGAACCCCTCATTTACAAGCACTCCCACTATAAATCTCCGCGCCAGCGGCATGTCCCGCACCGCAGGTACCTCACTGAAGTCCTTCCCCTCCGCACTCGCCAGTGCATTGATGCATGTGAAGACTCCACAATCGTCCAAATTCAGCTGTGTTTGGCTCTTCGCGGACCCCTCCTTCCATTCCTCAGCATCGTACTTGCTTCCCAGCTCCATTGCAAGCCATTCTCTAGCGATCTTGAACCAATTAGATCGTGTGCCGTGAGACGAGTCCAGAAACTCTATGGTTCTTTCTTTAGGAGAAATGATGATGAGGTTCCAGTGAGCGCCTGTAGAGCATGGAAAGAATATTCTCTCACACTGGAAGAGCTTCTCGCCGGCGATGTGCTTGCGGCGACTCCAGCGGCCGATGCCAGCAATGCCCTTCTGCTTGTAGGTTGTGAACCAGTTTGTGTCATAGGCCACGTATGCTGGCACGACATCTGCGCGTTTGCTGTAGCCGACCTGGTCTAGTTTCCGCTGCACTATAGCGGAAAGGAAGCCATTGACGGACTCGTCGTTCAGCCACGGGCCTGGACCGCCCTTTGTGCCTCGTGGTATGTTTCCAAGCGATTTCTCGTTGGGTTGTGGCAGAACCCGCCCGAGATCGTATCGTGTAAGCTCGACGCCGGTGCTCGTCTTGCACACAATCTTGCTGGCATCGGTGATGGCCATGGTGGTAGCAATCTTGGCTTCCAACTCATCGCTCAAAGTCGGGATAAGCGGTCTGGCATCCGCTTCCGCTGCTTTGCGAGCCGCTTCTTCTTGGCGTCGTTTCTCTTCCTCCTCTGCAGCGAGCTGTGCTGCAACTCTGGCTTTCTCTTCCTCCTGCTTGCGCAATTCCTCCTCGATCTTTTCGCGCTCCTCCTTCTCTGCTTGCAAGCGAGCTGATTCCTCCGCCTGTCGAAGCTCTTCCTGCTTTCTGATCTCCTCCGCTGCAGCTGCCTCTGCGCGGGTTTTGCGAGTGCTAACGCTCTGCCTGAGTCTCTTCTGCTCTGGAGTCTCGATGGTGACCTGTTTGGCCTTGGCGATGAGATTGTTGATATCTTGGTCGCGCTTCTGCTTAAGCTCTTTGAGCTCCTCCTTTCTTCTTTCCATCATGGCCCGCTGACCTTCTCTGGCGATTAGCTCAATCTTGCTGGGTCCTTTTGGAACATATGTCGAAGCAGAGACTGGACGCGATATATGACCAACAGTACTAGCGAAGCAGTCAAGAGCCGTATGTCCTGGAGCTGGTAACATGCCTCGTGGGCGACGGGACGGGGGAGCAGCATCCTTGTTAGATTTCTCGTCTCTGCTGGTAGGACGAGAATCTGGTGGGGTCGCCATCTGTGATGGTGTTTTGCCGGTTCCCTGCGATTCAATCGCTGCGGCTTCTGGTGGGGACGTCGGCATCAGGTCCTGCTTAGCGACCGCTCGGCGCTTGCCACTATTTGGAGCTGTTTCGACTGCGAAAATCTCCTGCGGCTCTCGCGATGCGCGTGGCGTGCTAGTAGCGGTGCTGTTGCGCCAGATAGATCTCCAGGCAGCGCCAATAATAGCAGGGATGTATGTCGTCACGGTTGTGGTGACCACTCCCACAAGCATGCCGCTAATCCTCCGAATGGGCTCTGGGATGGAATCTGATTCTTCGTACAATGTTTCTTCTGCGAGAATATACTGCTTCTCGGTGGTGCTGTTCTGCAAGCCTGGGTATAGAACTTCTGGCTTCGGTGCCTGAGAGTGGAAGGGTGGACGTCGTGACACTGGAGACAGCTTTTTACGCTTTGGTCGCGATGTGAATTGAGACTGGAACGGCGAGCTTTGCGCTTCTGGCGACAGCTCTTTGCGTTTTGGTGGTGATCTGGCCTTCGGCGAGGTATGATATCCTCTCACTGCGGCAGGCGTGGACGCTTTCTCGGGCGAAAATTCCGAAAAGTCGTCGGACATGAAGGTCCTGAATTCTGGCACTTCGAAGTGATTATTTCGCTGTGGCGCTGCTGGAGCACTCTTCAGTGGCGATGACAGAACAGGGCTGCTGGAGGCTGGAGGCTGCGACAGCTGCGGTTTCTTCTCTTCCGCAAGTCGACTCGGGATGGAAAAGTCGACGTCGGGGTTCCACTTGTGAGGGGTTTGTGGCACGTACTGGTCGACGATACTGTCGTATGCTTGTATGCGTTTGACTAGGGCAGATTTACCCATCTTCGTTGGTGCCGGACCAAGATGTGCTGTGCGTGGCTTTGGATCCCGTCGCCGAGGTGAAAAGTGTACGCGTGGTGCTTGCGTCATCTCCCAGTCCATTGAAACGTCTGGATTTCCACCTGCTGGCTCGGTGGTGTAGAGAGGCTCGGAGTCAATGTCCATAGGCACCGTTGGCAAGTAAGCCTCATAGGTGCGCCTTCCGTTTCTGCGGGTGTCAAAGACGCTCTTTCCAATGACGTCGTATTGCTCAGGATCGCAATAGTCTACTGGCGAGTGCCACAGATGCTTTCGGTAGGTGTGAAGCTCCGGTGATATGAGAGGGCCATTGGCGTTGAAGCCGTGGTACGTTTCGCTGTACAGCTGGCCGACTCGTCCTCTCTTCTCGCGCTTCTTCAATAGCGGGTTCATGCAGTTTTGATGCTTGATTTCGGTTGTGTGGCTGGGAATGTGCGTTTTCGCTTGAGTGGCTTTGTGTTTGTGGTCTCACGGAAGCGCTTGCTCTGAAAGTGTGTTGTGATGTTGTAGAGAGAAGGAAAGGTGGGAGTGGGAGGAGCGAGCGGGCATTGAGATCCGGAAACAAGCGTGCTGATAGTTACGCGTCGTGCTGAGAGCGCGTCTGAGGTAGCAATGCCGTCACGCGTCGCGGAGACAGCGCATAAGTGCTGTGGTAAAGCTGTGAAGCTCGGCAGATATGCTTTCGCCGTTGAGTGAGAATCAAATGTTCGGAGTTCTGTAGAGAAGAGTGAGGGAGTAGGAATGCCAGTCCGAGAAGTACTCACGTGCAGCTGAGTTGCGGGAGATCGACGGGTCCGAAGCGTGGATGTGCGCCGGATCCGTCCGTCAAGGGCAAGGAAGGGTCTCGTCCGTGTCCCAGAATGCGCCCGCCATGCACCTTCTTTGACCTGAATGCGACAATGCCTCTGATGCCGGCCAAGGCAGCAATGTGACCTTGTCCCCTTCCGTCGCAAAGGCGATAGTCAGTCTCAAGTGTCTCGCTGTGGTATTTCCCGACTGTAAAACCACCGAATGCAGCATTTGTATCGCTCGCGCCCGTCGCCAGCCACCGTCGACTGTTCTCGCAAAGTCGTTATTGCAAGCAGGAACTCACACCTCACACCTCACTTCGCCGCACACCGACTTTTCGCAAGTGATGGCGTTTATCAAACGCCTCTCAGACAGTCTGTGGGACTATGTCTCGCCTCGGAAGACGACCAAAGCACCTCTGCCAACACCGCAGTCCGACGCTATTGTTCACAAGAAACCTGCGTACCCGGCAAGTGCCCGGAAAGCGTCGCTAGATGAGATCGGACAATCGACGCGGTCTATGAGCCCTTCTGAGCGAGTCAGAGATTGGAGAGTGCGTCCGGCATCGAGTCCAGCCAGCGCGCCCGTCACTGGGCAGAAGAGGAAGCGTCTACACACGCCAAGCAGTTCAGGAAGAAGCAGTCGCATCAAGCAACCAAAGATCGAGGCGGAAGATATGGACTTCGAACCGCAGACGCCGGTCATCGCCGAGGACGGGGAGGATTCAGTCATGGAGGACTACACCGATCAGAGTCCCTATCTTCGCGCGCCATCGCAACGCTATTCGAGGACTAAGTCTCCTACGCTGGACGAGATGGCTGATGAGTTGGACGACATGTCGCTGGTGGTTGACGACCAGGCATATCACAATTCTCCACAGCGGCGCAAGCTGCTCGTCCTGCCTCCACAGTTCGACCACAGCGAATTTCAAGAGGAGGAGTTGCGCAAGCAGGGTTGGGATGACGACTACATCACCTTGCTCCATCGCATCTTGAAGCGAGGATACGAGCCATTGCTACCAGCTTATATGAAGTTCGAGTACAATTTCCTGCCAGACGGCTTCTTCGAGACAACCGACGATGCTATTATCGGCAGCATCAGCGGTAAGCACTTCCGTGCAAGCAAGGCACTCCAACATCTCCTGGATCTTGGAGGCCGAGTTCGCGATCGCAAGTACCTGGAAGGTCCAGTCGAACCAGAGGAGGAGATCAGACGTGCTGTGCGCCATTACAACAAATGGGCACAAAACGATGCTGGGCTGGACAAGAAGACTGCCATACCGGTCATGGTGCAAGAATATCAACCAGCTGAAACTCACGCCGACCTCATCAAGGAGAATGCCGAAGCCAAGTGCCGCGAGCTGGCGAAAAGATGGAAAAAAGCATTCAGAGTTGCCAGATCGGTCGAGTTCTCTCCAGCTTCCCGTTCCTCAAACCACACCTTGCTTTCGTACGAGCTTCCGACATTCTACGCAATCGCAGCTCAATATACTTTGGTCTGCATCATGGCCTATCGCGTTGACACAGACGAATGCAGCCCAATGGCATACCTCGACTTTCAAGATCCAAACTACGACGTCTGGAACTCTCTGGCTATGGCGCTCGTCATCTGCCATGCACGTGATGTGCAGGTGAGGATTGCCGACGAGACCATGATCGGCCAGAAGCGTCCAGGGTCTAGAGCTGCATCGATGGCGGAGGATGACCCGGATGCGTGAAGAGGCGTGTGCTTGAGCTGCGAGTCGACATCTCGGAGGAAAACGGAAGCACCGATCGGAAAGTCTGGGCGACTTCTGAAGAAAGCTGCTGCGCACATTGAACCGAATTTCACGACGGAGAATGATTTACATATACCCCAATCGGTTAGCAAAGGCGCACGAAGCGAAAGAAGGGAATGGTACAGCTGTGCGCAGCTGGACCGAGACTCGCATCTCATATCTTTCTCAGGTAGAAGGAGGAGAATCAAATCGAAAAATCAAATATCAAGAAATGGTCGTACCTCAAATGCTTCCCTAGCAATCCTCCATGCGCCTTTTCGACACTAGCACAGTGCCTCCAAACCCAAGTCCCAACACACTCAACCGCCGGTTGTTTCCAGCCCACACCCATCAATCATCCCTCTAACCCCTCGACTACTGGCGCACCACCACTGCTTATCCTTCCTGTCGTACTCAAATCCCCATTCCCCTACACTAGGCATCCCCAAATCCTCGTGTAAACCTCCTGTTTCTCCCGAGAAATGTATCACTGCTTTTCCATTTGTTTCATCGACTTCGGAGTTCAGATCGAAGATTCGAACCCAGTATCCGGGATATTTATTGCAGATGTAGGAGTACATTTCTAATTGGGAGGAGAGGGGGTGGGGGAGACTAAATAAGAGGATGCAGATGGTCAGTTCAAAATGGGGTTGTGGGTCAGCAGGTACTGTTGCGATTGAGAGAGACTTCCGATCTACAGCATCTGGAGGTCTTTCGTCTAGACCTGGGAAAGTCGGAGAAATGTGGGTATAGGGAAACCCGGGTCACATTGAAGTGCCGGGCATTGATTGCTAAGATTAGCGAGAGGGCTATGGATTCTAGGGGTGCGTCGCGATGGCCTGCTTTCGGGTTTGTTTGGGAGATTCATTACTAGAGGGCGGTGTGGATGCCCTGCTCGAGGATGGTGTCGGCGGTGTGGCTGCTGGCACAGAGGACCTGCCGACTGTGTGCGCTTTCTTGTTCCGCGTATGGGAGATTAGTAGTGAGTACGAATCCATCGTGAGAACACAAGGTAAAGACAGGCATGGTTTTTGTGGTATGACTCCACTTCAGACAAAGGGCTGTTGTTGGCCTTACGTTAAGTGTCGTGGTTTCTTGGGGATGGGTGTCTAGGCTGATCATTCCTTTTACGACGGACGAGGGGGCTTCGTGTGGCCGTGGCTGCGAAATTGGGATCCTTTGTTCAATGTGGGAGACTCTTGATGGCTGATTTCCGGTGACCCAATAAGAAGCTGCACTCCCATCCCACGCAACGCGCGACTGTCCATGAACAGATCCAGCATTTACGAGCATCACTAGAATGGAATCGCGAGGCACTGCACAGCCCCACCAAGCACTGAAAGAGACGGAAAAAGATCATTATGATGAGACTGGCGGCAGTAAGGCCTTGCTTCAGGTCCAAAGACCTCACCCCAAGCCTCAAGGTCGATTATGCAGCTCATGGGCCAGTGGCAGTCTTGCCTGCCAGGCACTCTGCCTGAGCACAATGAAGGCATAAATTTGAACTTGCAACAGTCTGAACTGTACAGATGGTTGTCAGCACGATACTTCCAGGGCGAAGTACAACAGAGGCGTGCACGGGAGGTCTTGAGTGACCACATCTTTGAAGTCTACACAGCAACGACCGCGTTCTGAAGGCCCCATCTCCGGCTGCAGTGTGCTTCACACTTCCAGCTCAAGCCACTCTGGTGCTAGATCTGCCTTTCTGTGCAAGATTAGATAGATAGTTTACGAGCGCAGCCAGCGTCCACGTGCGCCTGGCACCGAATGACCTCTTCTCCGCCTGAAGCTCACCGTCTTATCAGGGCAAGATTCAACGAGTCCAAAGTCGACGATCGAATCATTGTTTCCAGTTCAGTTTGACCTCTGCGTCCCATCTTGATTCACATAGTCTTAACACTCTCCTCGCGCCGTGGCAACCTATCTGCACCTCGATCTTCTACTCACCCGAATAGCATCGAAGCCATCTTCAACATCGCGAGCTGCGCATAGTCGTGTCGCGGGGTTGCTGGGAGACTCTCCTCGTCAGCGGTCATGATATCGTAGACAGAACAGCCCGACCCAGATGGAGATTCCTGAACGCGCGCACATGTTCGTGCTAAAGAGAGGCCAGCCAGCGGAAGGAAGATGAGCGTAGCCTTGGTTCGGGGGTCTTAGCTGAGCCCGCCTGGTGGACAAGCATTGGTTGAGAAGAATATGTTGTTTGGGTAGTACTTTGACGCAATATTTCGTCTTGTTCTGGAATTGACGGCAATCTGCCATGGTGGCTTCCACCCATGGTCGATGCTGGTGGTCTCGTTGGTCTCGATAGCCATAGCAAGCTCAAAGATGATATCTATCAGCTCTCGCGGTAGAGCCTGGATCCTTTGCTCGAGGGTCATGCGAAGACATGAATGCAAAGTCATTCTGCTGATCCAAACAGTCGATCAGTCGCCCTTTGCAGGACAGGTGGGGAGTGCTGGCAGTCGTGCCAGGGATAGATTGGTCGTCTCAGTTTGGTTGGGCTTTGACTTGAATGGCGCGCGACCAAATGGACTGAAGAATTTCAAGAACGCAAATGGTGCCGCTGTAGGTTACGAGACGACGACCAAGCACAGCCAGTCCGTGCCTGGGCCTGGTTTTCGTCCACTCTCCCGGTCCAAGCCACTCTACCTATGTGAAGCGAACAATAAAAAGTTCCAATCATCATTCCTACATCGCCGCCCTCTTTCGCTTCCGCCCTCTAAGACTCCTCGCCTCAGCCTCCCGACCAGCCTGCCTCCCCGCACTCAAAACTCTCTCCACAACCGCTATAGACTGTTCCTCCCAGTCCCCAAGTGCTCTCAAAACAGCAGGCTGTCTCGTGGGTAATCGACTATCATAACCTCCATAGATCTCCGCCAACTTCTCAAACACAGTGGTCACAGCCTGATCCATCTGCTCTTCTGGCGAAAATAAATTCTCCACATCAAAATCCCGAAATTCCTTGAGCGCGCATTCAAGGAACCAATTGGCATCGGTCCTTCCGAAGGGAAGTTTTGAAACATTCTGTCGAAGACCGTAGTAGCCAGTGTCATACTTTAATCTTTGTCGGAGGTCGATTGTGGCTCTGTCGTTGTTGATTGTCTGTTCTTCGTCGTTCTTCGCCATCAGGTCTTCGAGTGAGGTGACTTGTTTCAACATTTCATCTTCAAACACTGCTCTGAGAGGAGTTGCTAACTGAGCGAGCTTAGCGGTGGTGAGGCTGGGTCTTCTGGGACTTAGGGGTGAGCAGAGCAGTCCGAGGTTGTCTTCTTCGTTGCGCTGGAAGTAGGCGGTGATGTGTGGGGAGCAGCCGATTGCTGAGAGAAGTTGCGGCATTAAGAAGTTCATGTTCGCTGCTTGGATCATTAGGAGAAGGAAGTCGTGGTGGGAAGCTGTATGGCAGAGCTGCATGATGTTGGCGAGCAGGGTGACGTAGTGGACAATCTCAGTGTAGTCTAGGGTGCCAATGTGTTGTCGGAACTCGATGGTATTAGAAGGTTCTTGGCCTCGATCATTCAGCGTCTGAATCGTGTTGTCGAGGTTGACCGCACTACGGTGTCCAGTCAACTCGAATCCAAGATAGGTGAAGTCGTACAATGCTGAAACATCGTTGTAGTCGTCAAACCGCTGGATCTTCAGAAGCCAGTCGAAGATGTTAGACTTTCCGATCAGGTTGTCGCCGCCTTCAGTCGCGTGAAGGAAGAAAGATAGTGGTGCATACAGTGGTATCTTGTCTGATTCGTTTTCGATGAACGGATTGTCGATCCTTAGACTTACGGGAATTGCAGGTGCGAGCACACGAGACGCAGCGTGAATCTCATCAAGCCTGCTCTCAAATGCCGTCATGAATTGCGTAACTCTCTTGATCGTTTGGAATGGCAGTTTCCCCCGGTCTCTGCCCATGTGGACATGAAGACCGCTGCTGTTGTTCGTCAAGAACTTGCAGCCGTATCTTTTCTCGATCTGAGCCAGAACTTTGAGCACTTGGCGCAGCTCCTTGTGCCAGTCATCGTGGTGAACTGATAGCTTACGCGAAACAAGTTCCAATTGGTCGATGACAAAGTCTTCTGGTTTGAGTAAAGCCTCTTCTTTGCTGAGCTGTAGGCAATCCGTCATGATAAGCCAATCACTGTATGTCTCCTTCACTCCAAATCTTGTCCTGCCGATGTCAGCGCGGATGCCGGCATTAACTAAATGGTCGAAGATTGCGTTCGCAGCGCCAAAGTATTCGGAACCAGCCTCGCCTTCCCACTGGTCTCGCTTGAAAGGAAATCTGTTCTTGAAGCAGTCGACATTGCGCACGCAGAGAAATTCGAGCTCGATTCCAAAGGTGAGATCGTCCATTTCCTTGAACTAGTGTTTCAAGGAATGCTAAGATGTGAAAGTATGTGGCAGACCAGCTGCTTCAAGCAATGCACGCCTAATCTCGGGCAAAAAGTCGAGAATGTGGTTGCGAAATGCTATCTCACACAATTGCACAGAATATCGGCAGGTGCTCAAACAAAGCGGCAGTCTCCATAATTAGCTTGCACTAGAGGTGCATTTTTTTCATTGTTGTCATAGTCGGCAGAGGTGAAGGTCGAGTCCACGAACAAAGAGGCGATCGCGGATTTGCATGCTGTAATTTCTCAATCGTCAGTATCAAGCAAGCCGAGGACTGTCTCGAGGCTGAAAGAGATCGCAGTCCACGCATGGGTCCCCTGCGCCTTCTGGGCAACTGAGGTGTGGTGGAAACTTGCAATGCTTCCGGGGTCGATTTACTAGTCACATCTTAAGTGACTCAGTCGTGCTCTGGCTCACACGCGCGCTGGCTTACACTGATGGCCAGCCATTGCTCCAGTTAATTTTATTCCATCCAAACCGTTTGTCGCCATCGGCATAGTCGATCGTTTTCTCTACGTAGTGGTAGACAATGACCCAGCCATTCTTCGGGTCATTGTACACAGATTGTCCGCCAGGACCATAGACGTTGTCGTGTAAAGTGAGCACGATTGTACCTCCACCAGTCAAGCAAGAGGCACCTGATACGTCGACATAAAATTTATCAGCAAGTTGGAGAGGCGCATAAGGGCAGTAAGACTTACAAAACCACTGCTGGGACTTGTCGAACGGCAGACTTTGACTCGATATTCTGCGCCACTCGCAGGCATCTTCGTGTTGTTACCAAAACATGAACCCCACGAGAAGAAGAGGCAGTAGTAGCCATTGTACTTTATCATGAAAGCCGCTTCTTGAGGGTGGTTGCCGGCTGGGTCAGAAGCGGGTTCGACAGGACTGCCAATTGTCTTTATTGGCGGACTTGCAATTGTGACCTGGAAGAGATTCTGCCAGAAAGATCCGAAATTCAGCCTGTAAGTTCCTCAATCATTGAACAAGTCCGCATCAATGGCGTTGTACGGCTCCTTGGGGCTGCTTTTGACCCCCGTTCCTCCAGGAGCCGTGAAGCTGTCGCAAGCCCAATGCCGCTCTCCCGGGTGCCAAATGTGCTTACTGAGTAGTACACGTAGTAGGTACTGCCCACTAAGCTCACATCTTGGGGCCCAACCATTTGTTCCAGCGTTGCCAGATGTCGTCAATTTGGCGTCGGCCGAAAGCATATTGCACTTGAATGTCCACGGTCCGGTGATGGCAGGTGCAGAATGTATTGGGACGAGGCCTCCGGTTGAAAAGTGGAAATAGGTTCCATCGCTACGACGTATGATTCAAGGGTCGTGAGCATTAGTGCAGACTCCTGAGAAAGCGCCTGGATTGGCATATCCATGAGCTGTTGTCGTGAACGCGGCCGGCGCGAGTAATAAGAATCTAGCCCGCATCCTGAGCATAGGCAACCGCTTCGACGTATGAAGTCAGGTCGAAGGAAGTCAAAGTCTACTTCCAAATTCCAATGCCAGGATCTTCATTCCAACATCGACTGAAACGAACACAACCATGGCCCTACAGTAGAATTGGAGGTATAAAAGCGTTTCAACTCAAACTGGGGCAGAGCTCGGAACTCAATCTAGGTTAGGTCAGAGTTACAAGGATTCTCTCGCCAGCGTCGCTCTTCGAGTCCACATGTCGGACTGCCTCGCGGAGGCTCGTTGCGATGACCTTCTGGGTCTGGAGTAGTTTCAAGGTTGTCTCGTAGCTGATCTCAAGCTTGCTTCGTATGTTTTGCGACTGCAGCGCCGATTATCGTTTCTGTCTTCGACTCGAGGTCGACAGCATCGTCTGCGATGAACTCGACGAGCCGTCGTGGCATTTTGGCGGTCTCCTGATTGCGAACAGGCGGTTGAGGTCGCCGTCGCAGGATGTTGTGCAGAGCAAGGCAAGATGGTGGTCGAGGGAAGGCGGTGGGTGAGGTAATGAAGATTTGAATGGTCCCTGCCCAAGCAAGCGCAAAGGACGGCGAATAGGCGGCCCGTGCAAGTGAAGTCTGAGCACGGGCGAAATTCCGAGAGCGTGTTGCCGATCAATGGGATTCACTTTCACACTGGCACGATGAAGTCCTCTTTCTGCCAGTCCATAGTCCAGTCCCCAACCTTTACTGTCCAGCTTGCAACGAAGCAATGCATTGCCTCAAACAGACGTGAGTGTTCAAGTCCAGAGCAGATAGCACGTCTTCAGGACCAGGCCTTTGCCGCCGTGCACATCTTCCAGGTCCTAGGTCATGAACATCTGTCATTGCTTCCATGCCTACAAATTGTGATCTCCATGTCGTCCCTTCGTGAGCCATATCTCATGCTAAATTCACGCTCAAGGTTCCTCGCCTCCCTGCGGTGCAGCCGAAGCACTTGCAGCAGCTACGGACCCTTGAGCTCCACCTCTACCACCTCTCGCGCCACCACCTCGCCTACCATGGAAGCCACCTCTTCCGGCTCCATTGATTGCACGATCCTTCCATTCCAGCACCTCTACGCTTCCGTTGGCCACGGGGACCTTCTTGGCCTCCAGTGCTTTCTTCAAGCCCTCGCTCTCCTTGAATAGAGCTATTGCGGTGCCCTTCCGCGGATCGATAGTCACATTGTTGACTTCGCCATACTGAGAGAGTGCTTGCTGGATCAGGATTTCCGTCATGCCTTGGCTAGGGTTAGCATGCTTCAGGTATGCTTTGGTCGATGAGACTATTGGCGATGGAGCTGCCGGTTGCTTTGGCGTGGCCTGTTGCTTTGCTGGCCCAGTTGGTACATTGGAGGGCACGGGTGTCGATGATCGTGCTGCTTCCTTCTTGCCTGCTCCGGGTATTGCAGGAGATGCAGGCGCTGAATTGGGTGTGGCTGGCCGGGGTGTGTTTTGCGCAGCTGGCTGCGGCTTCGGTTTGATGCCTAGGTCCTTCTGGAGCATCTTCTTGATACCTTCTGCATTGCCTCGATGGCGTGGCGCGCGTGGAGGTGTTCCACTTGTAGCAGGTGCCGCGGCCGAAGCTTTTGCTGCATCGGCTGCGGGTTGCGTAGGAGTGGCATTGGGTAGCTTGACCGTCGAAGTCGGCTGGGCAGCTTGAGCTCCCTTCTTGCCCTTCGTGTTCGGTGTGCCGGGTGCCTTATCTGCAGCCTGCCCCTTCGACAGTGCCTTCTGAGGCTGCTGCGGCGAGGCTGGCCGCTGTTGTGCTTGTTGCTGCTTGTTGGCAACTTGCTTATTCAGGGCCTTCACAGCCTCTTTCGATGCCTGCTCGATCTTCTGCTGCTGAGCCTTCTGCTGTTGAGTTGCCTTCCCATCCTTGGCACCCTTTTCCGCACTGGCAATGTCCTTACTGCCAGTCCGCTGGTGACCTTTCCCATCTTTCTTCTCCACCTTAGCCTCCGCTGCCTTGG
The DNA here is from genome assembly GCA_001578225.1 of Pseudocercospora musae. Classification (NCBI taxonomy): domain Eukaryota; kingdom Fungi; phylum Ascomycota; class Dothideomycetes; order Mycosphaerellales; family Mycosphaerellaceae; genus Pseudocercospora; species Pseudocercospora musae. The sequence goes on along the minus strand of LFZO01000368.1, from coordinate 23,353 downwards.
CCTTATTCGCCTTCTTCTCCCGTAGCGCCTCGATCAATGGCGTGCTCTTGACCTGCTCTTTCTCCGCCTTTTCTGCCTCCACTCCCACCGTATCGAGAGCCGCTGGCTTAAAGATCGGCTGCGTCTCAGCTTGCAGAAACAACATGAACTCCGGGTCCTGGTCAATGGTTCCTTGCCGACTGTCTGTTCTAACTTTGGTCGTGGTGGGCACACGTTGATTCGGGGCATACCCTATAGTTGGTGGCAAATGCTTTAGATCAGCCAGTCTATGCGTTCCAGCCTTGTCGTGGAAAGATGCTTCGAGAAAACGTGCTTCCAACGCCTTGACTGTTGCCTCACTGACCAAATGCATGTAGCATCGACTCTGCTCGGGCACCTTGGCAGCAGACTGCTTGACTTTGCCCTGCCTGTACTCCCTCCAATCCACTTTTCCATTTCCCGGCTTCCATTCTTCTCCCAATATCTCTTCGAATTCGACTAATGTCAGGCCTGGTGGGAGTCGCCGGATCTCGAGCTTCAGTCGCGGTGCTGGGCCCTTAGACGCAGCCGCACGTGTAGCAGCGTTGACCGGCAGTACACCCTTAGCACCACCGTCGTCTCGCTTGGCTAACACTTTAGCCGGCATGTTGTCTACGTCGGCGTTGATGTTGTGTCTGGCGATCACGACCACGATATCACATCACGAATCAATTGTGGCTTCACTTGTGGCTAGTGACAGCGGCAAGAAGCGCCGAGCCGCCAACGACACCGACACCGACACCGACACCGACAACGACATTTCTTCTCCGGTCGGAATTATACCGCATTGGGCGTCGATGTCTGGTCCAGTGCAATGCGAACTACTCTAATCATGGCTATCACAGCGTATAGAATGCCAGTTATCACGCATCTACAGAGCAGCCAGGTGACCGCAAGGCCATGGTCGAGTGTGGCACTCAATATACGTTCCCATGCACTCATGCATTTCCAGCTCTGCGTCGCTGCAGGAACGGTGTATTCCCCGGTTGGACGACCATAACACAACATCCGAAGGAATAATACGAATTATGTAGGATCGAACAGGTTCGGGAGCGGAGCGTGCACAGGTCATGCGGGAGGAACAAATAACTACATACTAGTATTCCGGATCATGAGCCGACAAGTCGGCGACGTGCATGAGCTTCGCAGTACAGGCCTGAAAGTGTGTGTGTGGAGCGCTCCCATCCTCCCGTTGTCACACCGGCATTGCAGAAATTCTAACGTTTCAAGTGAATTCGTGCCCCCCTGAATGGCCAGACGATGCAGATACAGCACATGCAAGATCTCTCCTGTTCCGTTTCCGGAAGTTTGCCACGAGTAGCGACACAACATGATGGTCGCAGCTCGAAAGGCCAATGCGACTGGGTCACGTCACATCACACGTACATACTGCCAGTGAAGTCCTCCGCCGCGCTTATTATTGTACGCTTGGAATGCATGGACTGGTCGGAGGAAGTCCAAGCAAAGTGAAATCAAGTTGCTCGCTTGCACAGAACACGAGATTTTACCACGTCACACAGCAGTCGAGACTCAAGATAGGATGTCATGTAACACTCACTATTATTGCTTGCCATTCTTCAGCAATCTATGTACAATTAATCACACCCCTCATGGAGTTGATGCCTCAACGAAGCAAAATCGGCCGTGACGTGTCGAACGCAGACTAGAGACTGATCCCGACTGAAGATCAATTTTTTTCCCTTCAACCCTCGCTTGCTTTCTTGCCGTGAGGCAGTCCTGAAAAACAAATCTTTGCTGACGATTGCCTATCCCAGGGAAAACCGAAATAGATATCGAGAGATGCTGATGACGTACAGTGAGTGTGTCCATGAATGAAGACAAAAATATGCTCAAGAAAGAAAGGAGCAGCAGCGCGCCATCGCTCGCAATGCCGGAACAAGAAATCGCTAATTACAAGCAAAGCTCACAAGAATGGGATGCCTGATTAATGCTGTTGGTAGTTGTTGATGCTCTTTTGACCTTCATGTTTCCAGAAGTCGATTATCGTCGTCGTGAAGCATTTTTGTTGTTCATTCTCATGACCCATGCATCGGATTCCATCAAGGCATAGATAGAATAATGCATTCGGTAAGAATGTTGTTTCTTGGTGTTCCAGATCAGTGAAATACCTGGTCGAGTTCTTTCAATCAAACCGTCTCTTCTTCACAAGAATCCTCCATCTCTGGGGTAGACTCCGTGCTGGATCTGATTTGGCGGCATATTCGCTCTGATCTCTTTAGGGTTCCGGTATCCACTCACGCTTCCACTCCTGCTACCTGGGAGACTGCTTGGCGGAACCGTAGTCTCGTTGATTCGTTCGGTAGATGGGCTCACGGCTTGACCGGCCATCGCCTGTTCATATGGACTTTGAGCACGATGAGTGGCATGGGTCAAGCTCTCAGCTCTTTTATGGCCGTGGGAAGAAGGTGGCCCGGGAATGGACTCGTAAGGTGCGGGGCCACCTGGCTGTGCGGACCTGGGATGATAGTCGTATCCGGTCTTGACGCTTTCGTATGGAGCTGGACGCCATGAGGTATCAAGTGGCGGAGACCTAGTACGGTTTTTGGAGGAGCTGCGCATGCGCTCGCCAAAATTACGCATTCGAGAGCTGAAACCATCGCCAGAAGGTGCGTTGCGGCGGTGGGACGAGGGACTAGCGGTCGCGGATCGTGGTTGATCTCGGGCCATTGGTGCAGGTAGTATTGTTCCGGAAGATTCAATGGCACTGGTTGGTGCATTTTCGTCAATAGCGATGTTGATCATGCCGGACGAATTATTGGCCCGGTGGCCTGGAAAGACCGGAGGTGGCGGTGGTGGAGGCGGAATGTTCAGATGCTGGAGCTCGGGCAGCATCGGCGGTGCGAGTTCGGGCATTTCTGGGATGATAATGACATTCGAGGTATCACTTCCTCCGATCAAGGCAGCGTCGATGCTACTCATCGATCCCCCTCCTTCAGAAGAATTGAGGCCATCAGGTGGCGGGATCTTGCGAACATTCGATAGACGCCTGGTAGAGGGTATTCCGGCTCGGTAGAGGGGGTGAGCTGCCTGTTGCTGCTCGGGTGGTGCAGTTGCAGCTCGTGTGATTGGTCCTTTCTGGCCATAGACGGATGATGGCAATAGAGGGCCGACGGAGTCACTGCTTTCAGACACATGCGACCTTGATTCGCCAGAGGAAAATATCTTCTGTTGATCGGAAGAGGTCAAGACCGAAGATGCTTGACTGAGCTCTGAGTTTGTGACCTGGCTCAAGCTGCTTCCTGACAGCGAGCCTAAATCAGAAAACTTGTCTGGAATGAAGGGCACAGGGGGGGCTGCATCCCGTTCATTGGGATCAGTACTCATGTAACGTGGGTGGCGCATAGCCCTTGGAGTAGCGGGAAGGCCGATAGGAGCTGAGGGTGTCGAAGTGCCGGTAATCTTGCTCTGCTGATTGTACTTGAGCATTGCATCAGGATCCACAGTATGACTTCTCGACATAGGTGGCATGTATGACGTCGGGCTATCACCAAGCTCAGTGTGTGATCGTGGCAGACCAGGTCTATGATTGCTTGAGCTGAGATGCTCGGGAAGAGGAATGGCTGGTGCTGATGGTCGTCTGGCAAGCGATCGGCGGCGCTCTTCGAGTTCCTTGGCTGCCAGCTCCTTCCTGCTCAGAGTTCTCGGTCTCGCGTTTGCAACAGAGGAGTCAGTGTTCTGCGATGTCTCGGAAGCCTGCTCTTCAGGTACGATGTTGGTTAGTTCCGACTCGGCAATCGTTGGAATCTCTGGCTTTGGCCTGCGGCTGGACGATCTGGCACGACTGGCCTGTCGTCGACTCTGCAAGTCAGTATGAGCGTGTCGGCTTGCGCTCTGAGACCGCATGCGAAAGCGCTGTTGACCATCGCTCTGTGTCTCTTCCTTGTCGCCGGCATAAGCTTTTGCTGAAAGAACGGGAAGAGGCGACGATGGAGATCGCGTGGATGAGCCTGCAACTCGGTTCTCGCTGCGGCCTCGGCCACGTTCTTCGGTGCCGTTCGTTCGCTCAGGGCTGTGTGGCCGAGTGTGTGCTCGACCAGAAGGGCGCACAGCTTGAGGTACAGCATCTGCGATGTTGCCGGTGGAGTCATGTCGAGTAGAGTCTCGCCCGCTTCTGTGAGATCCAGTTGGCGATAGTGCAGCTTTGTAGAAGCTCTCGTCATCAGTGGTGGCTGGCTCGATCTCCTTCGACTTGTTCGTGGCCCGGGCAATCTCTTCAGGAGACATTGGGACGGGCGAAGAAGGCGACCGTTTTGCTGGCGGAATGTAGCGAGGCGCACCTCTTCCGCGATTCTCTGATGCATCACGCATGCGACTGGAGGTGCGTCCAGAACGGCTTTCGGCGCGTCGCTTGCTCTCTCCACGCCTGCGACTTTCTGCCCTTTCGTTTCTGCGCGCGATCCGGGCTTGTTCAACACTGCTGATCTTGTCATCAGTCGATCGACCTTTCGTACTCGCTTTTGAGCTGCCACCGGTCAGAGGTGGACTGAGAGTGCCGGATTGTAGAGCTCCGCCAGGTGAGATCACAGCACCTGCAGTCATGGGCACGCGGGCGTCAGCATAGACAGTATCCATGACTTGTACGGCGAGGTGATCTGGCTTTCGCTCGCGTGAAGTATTTCGTTGACGAGACTCCTCGCGTAGCCTTGTAAAGACACCTTTGGCAGGGGAGGGCAGGTGCTCAGCGGTATCGCCGAAAGCTCGCGGCGCGAGTTTCTCTGCATCGTATACAGCAGGCCGCAGGGCAGTCGTGGGCTCCGGTAGGCTAGCGCTGCTCACAGATGATGTCCGTCGGCTGCTCGTCCTACTTTGCGTCCTTTGAGAAGCAAAGTCGCGGGCAGCTGTCAGGGGAGTTGCCAATTCAGCAGCTTCTTGCTTCGCCCTTTCAATGTCCGTCCGAGACGGTAAGCGCTTTCTTCGCATACCTCCGGGCGTAGCTGTCCGAGCAGACGTGGCATCGCGAGCCATACGACCGTCGCGCCGTCGCCAGGGATCTAAGCCGCCTGGAGACATTGGGTATGCAGAGTGCTGTATCGGAGTCACGCCCGCAGTCACAGTTCCTGGGTCGACAACGGTGAGTGGATCTGCTCCGGCACCAGTCTGCACTGGCACGTCCCTGTCGCCGAATGTGGTGATCAATTTGAGAGAAGCATTTTTGGTAGTCAAACGGGCAGATCCAGAGCCAGAGCGCGAGGGGATCGACACAGGACTGGTGAGATCCACGGCGCTTTGTGGCTCTCGGGCTTGCTGCGCCGCGAAGACTTCATTCTGCGCTCGCGGAGAAGTCCATGGCTCTGACGTCTGAATGCTCGTGCATGAGAAACAGCGTACGGCAAGTTCGGCCTCATTGTTCATGACCGCGTTCTCACCCCACTTCCTGAGCAAGTGAGATATCCGGCCCCAGTCGTTTGAACTTGTCAGACAGGTGAGGAGGACAGCCTCCATGAAGTAGCCTTGGGACACATATACCTCGATGGCGTCGTTGTATTCGCCCAGTCCGAGCAGAATTGCGACCGCCGGATGGATATCGCCTTTTTCCAGCAAGCGTTGTACGAAAGCTTCGCCGACTTTCTTCTTTGAGTCCGATCCAATGGAGCTCAATGCGAGCAACATCCAGTCCGACGAGGTCATTGATTCCGAGCCGACAAGAGAAGCCATCTCGTCGGCACCAATATCTCCAAGCCATTTCGACAACAGAACGGCACTGGCTGAGCCAGGTCGCTGCCTTGCCAACTCTTCGTGAATCAAGCTGCGAGCGTCATCATTCCAGCCAAATACAACACTCAACATTTCTCGCTGCAGAAGGTCTGGAGTGCGAGCGACTTCTCCGTAATGAGGAGTCCGAAACGCCACCTCTCGAAGACGGGCTTTTGTGAATGGGAAGAGGTCCATCAGCTGTGTCTCCTTCGTCTCCTCCGAACTCCGAAGTACTTCTTTGCGCAAATGAGATGATCGGCGACCATGATGTGTGCCTGATGTGTAAGATGTGCTGGATCGTATTGACATGCTCTCGCGGCCCACCTGAGATGGTCCTCCGAAAGAGAACTCCGTGCCTTCGTATGCGGAAGTGGTCGATGCGCGAGATGAGTCTGGCTTGTCGTACAAATATCTCCGTTGCCGACGCGAAGCCTTTCCAGAACTTCGTGAGCTAACAGATCCGCCATGACTCGATGGGCTGAGCGGCGTGATCTTGTCGCGAATCTCTGATTCCATGGCATCGAGCGAGTCCATCTCCAGCGCGATCCTTTGCAATGGTGACATGGTTGCGCCCTCATCAGCACTGCTTTCGCCATCAGTAAACACCACAGGCACGCTGATATGGCCTTCTGTGGCTGCAGTCTTGGTCCTCTCATTCAAGAGATCCGTCGGTGGCGTAGGAGGAGTATTGGCGGGCGCGTGCTGCGCTGTGGCTACCTGCAGCGGGCTTGTGTTCGGGTTGATGTCGTACTGTTGAACTGTGTGATTTCGCCCCAAGGTGAACAAAGTCGCTGTTGGTCCGTAGTTGGCCATTCCTACAACGCCTTGAATTGTCGGAATGATATCGTATGTGACCTTTTTGGTGCGAACGTCCCAAGCTCTGGTTTCACTGCACAGGCAACGTTAGCACTGATCTACACGTGTCATTGGCTTGACAGATCGCACGTAGATGGGCACTTACCCATCTGCAAGTTGAATCAAACGCCCGTTCTTCGACCAAGCGAACCAACATGGACCTGCCAATTGCGACTCCGGCCTTTGCAGCACGCGAATGATGTTTGGTGCAGCTCCATGAGGCCCCTTCGGAACACTCCACACTCGCAGATCCCCATCTTGGGCTTGCGTGGCAAGCATGTCCGTCTGCTGTTTTGATGAAGACCCATGCCATGCCAAACCACTGATTTTTGACGGGGCTCTTGTGGTGTTCAAGGTGTGTAGGATGGTGAATGAAGGTTGGAGGGTTGCTATAAGGATCGATCCATTGAAGTAGCCAATCGCAAAAGTCCTGCAGTCCGCAGAGGGTGCAATTGCCGTGATTGGATCGAAAATTGTTCTCGCAGAGATGTGTTCGGAAGTCGAGGGCTCGAAGAGGATGACATTCCCCTGGTCATTTCCTGGTGACAGTCAGCATTTTTGCGGGGTGATTCTGAGCATTTCCTGACCAAATGCGATATTGCCATTGCGCATGAAAGCCGCAACTCTCATGTGCTCATAGGCAGAAAAGCGGGCGATTTCAACACCACTGAGGATATCCCAGACGATCGCCGTCTTCCCTACATCAAAGCTGACCGCCAATCGTCCTGAACCTCTTTCGCTGACATTGTCAACCGCTATCCATAGCACATCTTCCCGGTGCAAATCGAATCGTCGTTCGATGGACAGGGTATGGTGATGGAGAACGAGGATGACATTTCGCTGTGCGTAGAGAAGGAATGAGGCAGTGGCGGCGCATGTTTGAAGGTCATTGCCTTGAGCCTCGGGAGTCAGCGTCAGCGGAGGAGGAGTCTGCCTTGGTTGTGCTTGTCGACATGAGGCGGAATTTGAAGGCGGTGAAGACCTTCCAGACTTTGATCTTGTGTCTGAAGCTCTTCGGGATGACATGTTCGGTGTCTGTGCCGAATGAATTAGTGTGGATGCAAAGGTATGATTCTGGGCTGGCCATCAGTCTAGCCAGACGGTCTCTCGGTAGCTCTCTTTTCCCCGATCCAGATGCAGCAGTGACAGGACGTGAAACACTTGTATCTGTGGGAAGAGTAGGACCAACGTACCCAGACATGCGCGCTTAATCAATGAAGTCACACGCTGTGTATGTCCAGGATGGCGGAGAGGCTCTCGAGGAGCTCTCGTGCGTTGAAGGCGCCAGTCTGCCAATAGAGTGCGAGCGAGGATGCAGTACAGAATGCATGCAGGCGCGCTTAAGAAGGGGTACGAAGAGGGTCAGAGGGTCGACACAAGGTGCAATCAGATGCGCAGGCGAATGAGGGCTCGGCGCGTAGGTGTTGGGAGGGCGAAGGCAACGCTGGTCGCTGCTTAGAGGCCTATGATGACTTGGAGGCGGGTATGCCCAATGCCAATGCAGTAGAGGCAGAGGCAGAGCCAGGGAGAGGGAGAGGGAGAGGGAGAGGGAGAGGCGGAGAAGAAGCGGGTAGACGAGCAGTATGAAAGGCTGGGGGTATTCAACTAAAGAGACGTGATACTGTACCATTCGCCCAGCGATATAGCAGCATTGGCCTCTAGCCTCTAGCCTCTGGCCGGGGCTCGAACCGCGGGCCTACAGACTGCAGTATACCGTCTCAGGTGCTTGCCTGCATGATGGTGCAGGTCTGCTGGGCTGCTGGGCTGCTGGGCTGCTGGGCTGCTGGTCTGCTGGTCTGCTGGTCTGGTGGTGAAGGCTGGCCGCTGTCGTATCGAGCTTGAGCGAGCGAGGTCACTGCCGTCGCCGCCGGGGTCTGTCGCGTGCTCTGGCGCTATGATTGGCCGCACTGTCCAAAGCTAAGGCGCCACATTCACACCTAAACCTGTCATCCAGCGGCTAGATCATAGTCTTAGTATACTGTTACTATGTTACTATACCGATGTCAACGGTGTTACTATACCGATGTCAACGGTGTTAACTATACCGATGTCAACGTGTTCACTATACCGATGTCAACGGTGTTGCTATACCGATGTCAACGGTGTTACTATACCGATGTCAACGGTGTTAACTATACCGATGTCAACGTGTTACTATACCGATGTCAACGGTGTTAACTATACCGATGTCAACGTGTTCACTATACCGATGTCAACGGTGTTACTATACCGATGTCAACGGTGTTGCTCTACCGATGTCAACGTGTTCACTATACCGATGTCAACGGTGTTGCTCTACCATTTCATAGGACATGCACTTCTCCCGCAACTTTCACACCACCACCACGTGGAGTGTTCATGCATGCTCATCGACATATCTGGCATACACAGTCAATCTGCTAGCGCTCAGGTCAGCTCTCTCGGACCTGCTTTGTGCAACTTGTGCCCTTGTCAACATTAATGCCAAATGCCCTACCGAGCACTTGGTAGGAGTGTCTAGTGCTTGCATGCCGCTAGACTGCCACTGCACCCTGCGCTTCATCACCAGTCGGCCGTCGCACGCGTTCGCCATTCAGCATGCCAAGTCACACCACGCTATGATCAATGGCTGCACCTCAAAGCACAACTAAAATTCATCCGGCCTCGTGCTGCCCATGTTCTACTTCCTGACCGCCTTGCAGCAGTTCATGCCGTGGAACGCCAACCAGAGAATGCTGCCTGCTTCGCCTACATCACGTGCGCCCATCGCTCTCACCGCCGGACCGCCGCTGCAGTCCATGCCAATCACCACCGAAGCCACCGAAGCCAGCCACACGAGAGAGAGTAGTGGGAAGGTCATTGTGATGAGGATTCGAGTTCTCAACTGTTCGCTATCGCTGCAAATCTCTGTTCTCCATCGCGAGTCATACTTCACCTTTCAGAGCATGCCTCTAAGCGCCGTGCTAGCAGAGCCGCTTCGGCTGATCTACAAGCAGACATGGGCATGCAAACTCTCTGCCTACCATATATGCCATATATCCATCTTGCTAAACTGCGGCTCGCTTGTCGGCTACATCAACAACCAATCTTGACCACGCGCTCACAGCGTCACCGACTTTGACTTCGCCAGAACACTTGTCCACCGCCTGGACACACAACCTTCACTGAAGCTGCTTGGCTGGGCCACACGCTCGTAGCCCATGCGGAGAGTAGCGGGACCATGTGGCCGTGGGTCTTAGATGTCATGGCGGTTGGCTGTGATGGTGGCGTACCTGTCTCTCGGCTCCACGTCATGAGGCCGCTGCCCAATTCTGGAAGTTTTGCTTCTAGTCTGCATCATAAGTGCAACACTGCTGTGAGTGCGAGGTGCCAGTTCGTGATCGCCAACGATGCCATCAAGCTCTCATATTCCTGACTGTATTTATCCCTCTCTGTTCGAGTCCTGGGTCTGCCTCCCGCCATTGCATGACTATGGTCTGCACATCCCTTTCGACAATCCACTACTCGTCGCTGCTCGAAACAGTCCGTGCCGTTTTCCGGACCAGGACCGCAAGAACGAGGCCAACGACACCTGCTTCGTCCGGGCAGTTGAGAATTCCTGGCAGGTGTTCGAGATGTCGAAGGAGCAAACGGTATCGATGCTGATGCTCGATGTTGGGTATCATTTGAAGTAAGGGCTCTTACTGAGACGCCACGCGCATGATCGGTAACGTAATTCTCCTCGGTATGTCCGACACCGAGGCTGCGTGACTCTCGCTCACACTTTATGCTTGCTGCTTCCGGATGAAGAAGTTCGCTTCTTCTTGGGCTCAGTGATGCATTTGCGCGGCTTGATTGGATTCACCGGAGGAAGCAGTGGTCGTGCGAGCCAAACCTCTGCTGATCGTGGTGGTGGCGGAGGTTCGCTGAGGTACGCTTCGTCATCATCGCCGAAAAGATCCTCGTCGCTCACGTACGCACTCGGCCTGGAGGTCTTTTTCAAATCTGACCCAGCTGGCCAGCTTGCATACGCGCAAGAAGAGTATGGGTTGGAGAATGTCGAAGATGTCGTAGAGCTAAAGCTGTCGCGGTGTGCGGACGAGTTCGACGATGATCGACTGGTGGTTGTTCGACATGGAGATGTTGAAGGCGTCGAGCCCCGGCTCGATGTTGATGAAAACGACATTTTGTTGTCGGCAGTGTGTAACTGTGTTGTGTGGTGGTTTACCGCGTTCAGTCTTTGTAGAGTGGCGGTGGGCAGCACGGATGAGTGTTATGACCGCGCGTGCATACTCAAAATGGCAGGTTGCGTTGGCAGATAGGCTCGTATATGTAGTCGTATCACGCTGCAGCAAGGGCGGTCAGGTCGGTAGAAGAGCGATGAATGACAAAGCCCTGTGATGTGTCAGAATGGATAGCACGGGTCGCACGCTCTGGAACAGGAGGGTATATGATATATCAACATGACCGCCTTTTCTTTCAGCCGAGAACTTACGCACACCGGATCAAGGTCGCGTCACTCACCACCAACCGCGGAATGTTCGGTCGCTGAACCGAAGCTTTACGGACGTTCTGCGGGCAAAGCTTTCGGCGGTGTCTGATGAAAGGTACCTAGTTACGAGGTACCTCGCAGAAAAAGCCCTGTCTCTCGCAGATTGGCACCATCGCAAGACTCATGCAGCTCCCGCTCTCCGAAGCTCTGCCTAATGCTACTGCTAGTCTGCTACTTGCCTATTTCTCGGGCACGGTAAGACACCGCCTTGAAGTTGCTCCACGACATCACCACATTGCCATGCAAAGCACTGCCCACCCTCGCCTCGATACAATATCTTGGGGTACACCGCAACTGCGCTGATGCCACACCTGTATAGCTGACATGCCACGTCGCTATAGGCGTGGTCAGCGAATGCTACTGCGCCATCCCACCGAGGTCTGTCTCGTCGGCGAGTTCAGGAAAGTGTATTTGGAGGCGTTGCTTGGAAGTCCCAGTTGGATTTGCATGCTTATTCATGACCACTGCCGAGGACACAATAGGCTTCTGCTATAGACATACAGTAGGCTGCCTCCGCCCGTCCCTAACGTTCTCGGATACGCGCATCGGTATCGGTTGCTCCTTGTCCACGCTGAAGATACAGTACTTGCACGAAGGCTGAGGAGTCGTCCGCTTTCTCCGCGACATCCCTCAGCACACGGATGGCCGTGGGATCGCAGGATGACTGCGCGTCTGTGATAATGATACATTGCCATGACAATAATGCGAGGTCCTGCGCCCAGGAGATGACCTCATGCGAGCGAGGATACAATGCAGAAGCCGAAACAAGTTCTGTCTTTCCCGAATCAACCGCTATCTTGCTTTCGGTGGTTTGCCCAGAGTTTCCGCATCGCTGATCCAGAGATATCGCCGTACCGACAATTCCATAGCATGCTGGATTCGCACCGACGGCAGGTCGGTGTAAAAGTGGTGTGTCGGCAACTGAACAACAGCACCACGAAACTCCACGAATCCTCTTGCAACCCTGGCTGAATGAGTGGCCACCTCCAGCGTGGGGGCAGGGCCGTGGAGCCGATCATCTCAAGGGCTCCCTTGTTCCACAACCATATTTGTTCATCCGCTCCACGCCTGACTTCCAGAGAGACATCATCACATTCTCACTGTCAAGGTCAACTGAGCAGGGATTGAGACCACGGGACAGCGAGGCTCTTGCAAGTCGCCCGTTCATCTCACCTCGAAGCAATGCTCCATCGTAAGATGCGCTTCAAATTCCTGTTGACGATGGAGCGGCCTCAAAACAGGCCACTTTGCACGATACCCATGAGGTCATCGGCAAATCTGCGAACCTGGTCGAGACATCACGATTCACGACCAAACCTGTCTGCACCCTTTCAACCACAGGCCATGGCGGATATCAGAAGTATTCTCTCGCGACGCAATCTGCATCGATCCAGCGCGATCTCCAAGATGTTGGCGTCCTTCTCTAGCACCTGCAAACCAGATCGAAACTACTTTCTGACCCGTCGTCGTGCAGCTACCCGCTGTATCTGGTTACGCGAAATCTGCTTGTCGTTTCCGGGTATTGCATGACGTGCGGTAGATTGTCGCCCTCTGCGTAATGCTCGGTTGACCTATCTGTCGCGGAGCTTGAACTTCGGACACTATGTCGAACGCCAAGTGCAGTCGCGTACTAGATGGCCACCCTGACGGCCTTCATTAAAACTGCTGATCCGAGGGAAAGGAGCATACAGCGAGAGCGTAGCGGTATGACTACGGAAACTTCACCATTGGCCCACACGCTTGCACTGCCCAACCTGGAAATGCCGCCTGGCCTCGGAATTGTGCCAAATCACCACACATGAGAAGTTTGTGAAGAAGATGATGTATACCAACACCTCGCATGATCTCCTTCCGAGCGGTATTGGCAATTACGGCAAATCTCAGTCGTAGTAAGACCTCAAGACCTCGTACCCCCTCTTTCAAAAATCTGCGAAAATATTTCGGAACCACATTTCTGGTGGTCCTTTTGAGGCGGGGAACCAGCAACGTGGGGCCTCGGACCGTGATGCCGAGAGCACAAGCAAACCTCGGATTGTGTAAGTACTCCGCAGCCATTTCTCTGTAGCGGCAGATCGTCTTTGGACTTGATGAAGCATGATCGTGAGTCTATACGAGACCTCCAGTGTCTGGACACTTGACAAATTTCCACAAAACATCGAGACGATCCGTGTCTTGAAATTTTGTGTTGACGATGGCTTTTCCCAAAAAGAGAATGCCGGCCTCGCTTGCACTATCCCATGCCAAAAGATATCAACCTGGTCGACATGACGTCTCAATGGCTAGGATCAGTCTCAACCCATCGACCGCGAGATTTGCAACAACGTCAGAATGGATCCACTGTCTCGGTGTAGCTCACCAACCTGCAAGAAAGAGGCACTTTCATGTCGCTTCAAGATAGCGGTGACATCAATATCTCGGATTTCCTGCCCTCTGCTCCAGGCCCTAGATTTCATTACCTGGAAACGAGATGACCAGTATCGAGACCAACAACCCTAAGCCATTGGCAGACCAAGATGGACGTCATATGGGCCCCCGCCTAGGTAAGCGAGTCGCTGGGGATGCACATCGATCACGGTCCAACACAGCGGACGACGAAATAGAGCGACACAGCGAGTGAGTGACCGCCAGACGGCGATGAGATCATGCCATGAACATGGAGCCTCTATATGTACCAGAACAAAACCAGAACGTTTCTCGAAAAATGATGCACAACGCTAGCCAACGCATTCAACAACAGCGTTCAAGACAAGCATACTGACGACAGTAGCTTTCATTTCTTTGCTCCTCGAGAGTCAACAATCGCACGTGTTCAGCTTCCCGACAGCGAAAGTCTTCCCCAACTCGTCAGGCACAAAAGTCACAGACTCGTCCGGGATACTGGAATTGGTAGTCGTTCGTCAAGGTGGACAGTAGTGAGCCTTCAATGTTGTAAGGATTCAGGAATGCGGCAGGCTCGAGACGAGGCGTGGTTGTTTTTGGTGGGCCCGCAGTAGCGTGCTGGCATGAGGTTTGAGAATGACCCACTTGGCTGAAGTACGCATTCCTGGACTCTGGTGGGTGGGGGGCTCAGAGATGTTAGGCTTGGAGTGGAGTGAAGTGAAAATGGTGTGAAAATGGAGTTTTCGTGTTCTCTTCTTTGCGTATGCTCTGTGCTGGGTTTTTAGCGATGTTAATGACGAATCAGGTAATGATGAGTCGGATCAAGAGGCTGGTAACTAGGCCTTTTCAGGAAGGCAAAAAGCCTACTGGCAAGGCTGCTTGCTCGTCACAAGTCGAGGGTTGAAGGTCCCACCAACGCGCTCGAAATTGCAAAATCTTAAGGCCTGTTCGCTCTTAAAGCCGATCGATCAAGCCAACGTTGAAGACAGAAATGATGCGCCTACTGTTTTGTTTTTCCAAGGATGCAGGCAAGTTGGAAGTTGTCGACTTTGGAACGGTAGCGGTGCCTTGGTTCTTGCTGTGAGGGAGAACAACCTTAGCATGAGGTCTCAGCAGTCTCCATGGGAAGCAGTTGCTCGTGAATAATGTACCTTGAAATGCCCCGCCGTGGTAAGCAAAAGGTGCAAAACAGGGACGTGAAGCAGAATTCGAACTCGCAACCATCACATCCAGTCCACACCAGGATACAGCAAAGCAACAAAACAAGAAGTAAGTTCCGAAACAGCAAAAAGTCGTCACACACCTCATATCCCACAGTCACACCCACCGACAATCGGCTATCCTGATGCTGCCGCTCCATGAATCGAGGGTGTTTGCGCTGTTTCCAGCCTGAACGATTCCTCAAACTTAGGATCCTCTCAGCATCAAGGATTACTCACTTGAGTGAAGAACCATCACGGAGCTCAAACCAGAGCCAAATTGTTGGATTGAAAGGGTATTGTTGTGGACGAAATGGTTTCGACCATTGAGCCATCACAGCTGGAGTCACGTGAGGCTGGGCAAACTTATATAGCCCCATTCAATTCAGATCAAAGCTGGATGTGGTCAGCCTGAAAGACGGAGCTATTGGGAGGTACGGAACATTGTGACGTTGCAAAATTCCTTTCCACTGTCCTTGCTATTGCTACTGCTACTTCTAAGGCTCTCGTCACGCCTAATCGCGAACGCCATCGCTTGCAACCAGAATGCGTATGTACAAAAGAGGTCATAAATCTCCGCAGCTCGGTCATATCCCAAAGACGACCTTCATGCGCTCGTAAACGTAGAAACTTGTCGCAGCCATGGGTATGACTTTGACATATCCAATGCTGAGTCCAACAAAGAATCCTCGGAAACCTCTCTCTTTTGCGATGTCGCGTGCGACTTCCGACATTCGCAACCTGTGTCCGTCACCAACCACGCCTCCCACTTGCATTCTTCGTCGGATGACTTCGAGTGGGTAGCTGACCGTTTGACTGACGAAACCTGCCACGGCACCGGTCGTAAGCTCTGCCCATGCTCGTAAAGGTGCTGGCTTGCCTGGTGCAAGCTGTTTCTGCGATCGTTCCGACATTGGCAGAACAGTATATGGTGCCAATTGTGGCTGTCGCATAAAGTCACCTGCTGCGTCGTGTGTCAAGAACGAGGCTCCTGCATATGGGATCATGCCCCATAGTGTCGGTGTAAAGCCTCGGTAGAAGTTCGCCAACCCTGTTGAAGGTGTGAGCTGCTTGACTGCAGCTTGAGTGGCTTCAATGGGCACTGCAACGGCCTTCGGCATTACCGCTGTCGCACCCCCTCCGTTTGTAACATTCGTGGACTCTGGTGGCAGCTCTCTGTATATCTTGCGGCAGATGTCGCGTACTGTGACCCGCTTACTAGACTTTGTTTCCCACGCCAACCGCACGCGTATCACTTCTAGAGGATACGTACAGAATACGGATGCTATTCCTGCCAGACTTCCTGTAGCGAATCTCCTCGCGTGTGTTTCCGACTGCTTGTCGGGTATGACTACTGCTCTTATTTGCTCGTACGCCAAAAACTTAATGCCTCCATATGGAAAGATTCGCAATAGTGTCGCACTGTGCCCACGAAAGAGCCCCGGCACTCCATTCGCACCATAGATGTCTCGGATGGCTCGCAACGCTCCCGTCCATGATCCAGTGTACTTCTGAAATCTCGGGTTGTTCGCCTGGAACAATATCTTCACACGATCCAGAGGAGCAACTACTGTCTTCGCAGCGCATGCCGCCAGCCCACCTGCGACACCGCTACGTACGGCATACTCTATGCTCTGCTGCGGTATCTTCGGCCGTTTCTGATCTGGCTGCGGATGTATGTAGCCATGGTCGGTCGGACATATCGCCGGCTGATTGCCAGCACTGGCGGAGCGTGCGTTGGGCGTCATCTCATGTGGTTCGTGGGTCGAAGCGCTGTCGCTCGTGACATGGCTGCCATGCCCCGAGGCAAAACTGCTCATGGATTGTGTGTCGTCGCGTGCTTGCGCCTTCTGCTCTCGCTCCTAACGGCTGATATGCGACATCGGGAGAGAACTTGGCTGTTTCCGGGCTCGTGCAGATTGTTGGTACTCGGGAAGTGTCTGGTGGAGGATGAGCCCGGAAAGCGAGCAGGGTCGGGCAGATTGATTCTCGGTATGCAGTCAATGCAGTGGAAGTGTGCACAGAAGAGTATGTATGTTTGGGTACAGCAGAAACAAAGAAGACTTTCTTGGTACTGTCGGCAATGTGAGACGCAGGATGATGTGCAGCCGAGGGCAAACGGCCAGCATCGGGACAGGCATTTCTGAGTTCTCCTATCACATGTCAGCCATTATTGTAAGCCAGAGCACTTAAGGCTTACGACCGACTCCGTGTTCGTGCAAACGGCTGAGGGGCATCACAATAATGGATCGGATAGCATGGCCTCTGCCATCATCTGGCAGAATAATGAGAAGGACGTGACCGTTTTGGACCTGCCACGCTCAATCTCCGAAGCTCAGGGAGATTCAGGACACCCCTTCACAGACATCCTACGCTCGACTCGGCCGCTGGACAAGCCATATGCGACGAATGAGCCAGCCTCGGAGAAGGCGAGGGCAAAGCTGCGTGGTAACACTGTAGACGAAACCCTGCATGCGGAGTATCGAGACCTTCTCCAGCAAGCTTTGAAGCAAGTTCGTGAGCACCACAATGACATATGGTGTCATCCGAGACCATTCGCAAGCGATCACGACCATGCCAGACCTGCCAAGAAGCGCAAACTAAGTGACGGAGTTGGTGATCCTATCGCCTCCGATGATGCGATACTTGCCAACCCCGTGGATGCCGACCTGAGTCCTGACTTCCTGGAGAAGGTCACGAATCTGAAGGCTGGGAATTCTACTTCTCGACTGCATGCCAAGGCCGGAGGTTGTGCGCAAGTGGTCAATCATCAGCATGGAGAGCGAGCATTTACTTGGAATTCTGCTTCTCCAGCAAGACTAGAGCTGACCTGCGGCAACGAGAAGCATAATTTTCATGTCCCGCCAAGCTCAACAGCATTTCTGGGAGACTGCTCGGAAGCCAGACTATTTCGCAGCGAAGTCCGGCGCCAAGCTCAAGATCAAGACAGTGCAAGACATTTCGACTTCGTCTTGCTCGACCCACCCTGGCCGAACCGTTCTGTCAAGCGTTCGCGAAAGACTCCTGGCACTGCATATCACACCGTGTCAACTCTCGACGATGTGTATAATCTACTCGTTAGCATGGACCTCGACATGCTGATGGCAGAGGACTGCCTAGTGGGCATTTGGATTACCAACAAAGCGGCCATTCGTGATCTGGTCCTCAACGAGGCATATGGCATATTTGCGACTTGGGGTATCAAGCTTGAAGAGGAGTGGCTCTGGCTAAAGATGACCACTTCTGGCGAACCCATAACACCGATAGACTCTGCCTGGCGGAAACCATACGAAGTCCTGCTCCTCGGACGCAAGCAGCGACGTGGTCTGGTGTGTCAGGCGACAATATCCACTTCCGGTGAGCATGCAAACATCGACCGGGACGACAAGGTAGCGATGAGCGCTAGCGTATGCATGCGAAGAGTTTTTATCAGCGTGCCAGACCTGCACTCGCGGAAGCCATGTCTGAAGCAGCTGATAGAGCCGATCATGACCGACCCCAAGAATTATAGAGCTTTGGAAGTATTCGCACGCCATTTAGTTGCTGGATGGTGGAGTTGGGGCAATGAATGCCTGAGATTTAATTGGGATGGGTACTGGCGCGAGCATGACTCCAGCGCATAATCGTCGCCAATGGCGGAGCCATCGCATTACATCGAGCGCTATTTGAGAACTTTGCTTGTCTTGCAATGCCCACCGGTGCATTCTATGCCTCACTGCCGCATGATTCTCCACAATTTTCACAGCGTGGGGCAATCTAAGCGCGACGCAGCACCCTAACGCAGAATCGATTGCGGCAGTTCTCTGCTTAAGCATACTTCACTCAATCGTTGTATCACCCAACTGAGCATGGCTCGAGTACACATAGGCGCTGAAGGACACAAAATGCACATGGATCCTCAAGGGCGTCTCGCCTTCGCCTGCCACTCGATGCCGGCAGCCTGGAAACTTTCAGGCACGACTCCTGCGTCGATAAGACGGTGTGCCTCGTCCATGTGTGGATCGACCGGGTCATCGACATCTCGCCTGTCATGTCGTGGAAATTGTACGGGGAGCGTTTCTCGGACACAATCACTGTAGCAGCAGTCTTACACAGCACATGCTCTTGGACTTGCGACCAGCTCCCGGCCTGGCCGACTAATGTCTTGTCTCGCAAGTTCGCAATCACAGTGGCAGCAAGCCAAGATTCTACTGATCGCAATCTACTGGAGAGCACAGAGCATGCCCAACGCCTTCATGAAGGATTTCTCCATGCTGCCACGGCTCCAGAACCTGAGCCAGCATCAGATGTCAGCGATAACGAATCCCTCAAGTTCTCGAAATCTACCGCTTCGATATGCTCTCTTTTCACAACTCACTCTCTGCACAGTATGCGCCCACTAGACTCTTCCGAGATTATTTTACTAGAGACCGAGAATCCGGATGCGACCTACGCTATGGATGCGATGATGAAAGGTGGACACCATCGTACTGTCTGCATCACCGGAATAGGTTACGTCTGCCTATGCACGGATAAGGCGAAGGAAGGAGATGCGCTTGTCGTGCTCTTTGGGGGTAGTGTGCCTTTCGTGCTCAGGCCTAACAACCACTTTTGCATTTTCGTGGGCGATGCTTTTGTCGAAGATCTTATGGATGGTTACCACGTCAGAACGCTTAGAAGTCAAGGAAGACTGAATAGTCAGACGGTATGGTTCAAGATCAGGTGAAGAGGTGGATGGGCAGGCTATGATCAGATGAGTGATGTGTGCGAATTTTTTTCTTCGATTCTATTTGCATAATTTTGCTGTCCGCGTCCATCGCGCATTTTGTCAGAGCAATACATGCCAGGTGCAAAGTACGGAGATCGGGTTCATGCCGACCTTCACACGATCCGCATCTCAATCGACTTCCAGAATGTGGACCAGCTTACGCTTGGATCACGCGTTCGATACATCAGATCAGAGGCATTCCGTTGACCAAAGCCAGCATCAGCATGCAATGCACCAGTGGAAGCTTTAGAAACACCCACGTTCCTTCCTTCCGGACGCATCGATATACTGGGAGAGTTGGCAGATTTCATTCGCGAAAAGAGATACAAGCGCTGTCGGGTGCTTGGAGGATCTCGTTGCTCGCAAAAGTCCAGCTCGACGAACAGGAAATTCTGGACATGTTGTGCCAAGGATGGGAAATGGTGGCGGGGGTGCGCCTGACCAATGCAAAAACAAGTATACCTACTTGGAAAGAGCAACCGCAAGGGAGAGGCCAACGTACCGAAAGGGGTTCAGGATGAACATTTAGATATGAAGCCGGGAGTGATGGATGGATGGGCGGCATGGAAAGGAGGCATGGGCTACTCGGTACAATGACAAGGCTGAGGATAGAACGTTCAGAGCAGAAGCCCCATGCAAGTACAATTGGTATTGAAAAGACTGTGTCTCAAGACAATGCAAAGACCTCTTGCTGGACACGGATGGTGTACTGCTGCCCACCAGTACCTGTTGCGAACGAGCTAGGGGCTTTGATCGGAAAAACCGCTGGCAAAGGAGCATGCTGGGTCGAGATCTGTGGCGCTGAACAGTCTTCGAGCTTGTAGCAAGCCTTTGAGCCCGTTCTGGCGCCTTGCGTCGTGTTAAGGCTGGAAAACTCAACGTCCACTTATTCTTGCCCTCGCGGCACGTCACTCCTCGAAGCACAAAAGCACGTTGTTGCCGATCTGTAAGTAACCTCACTCCAGTGCAAAGACTCCCGCAGCGGCAGCCACTCGAGGGAGGTGCACTCGCACACTCTCAATTACCCGTGACATCTCTCTTCTAGAAGTTTTTGGGGGGCAAGTCGGGTTGGACGGCGCGCTGCACGGGAACTTGCCGATCATATCACGCCCTAGCACCTCCACGATACGCCCCAAGGTCCAACCATGGCGCGCCGACTCTGCAAGTCAGCAGCTTCAGCGGCCAATCCGTCCCGCGACCGCCCAGTCTACAGCCGTGGTATTCTTTTTTGGCAAATGCCGATCACTCGAGGTGGTAGCTCTATTAGTAGGATCAGCGTTGGCTGGGAGGAGCATCAGGGACATGCTGGTATCCTTGGCCGCCAAGAAGAACACGCAATAGTGGCATCGCAAGTACAACCACTCATATCAGTCGCTGTCAGCCGATCTTTGCTACGTTGCCGAAGCGTTTCTCTCGCCGAAGAAGCAAGTGTTTGGTAGATGGTCAAGCCATCTCCAGACAACGGCGTCAAGTCCGGCGAGGCTGTTCCATGGAAAGACGGCACGGAAATCTTGTACGCGCATCATGATTGATAATCGCGTAGCATAGATCTACTGTAGTTGATGGTTACAATTAGCGTGGGCCGGCGCGGGAAGTGCAGGAGGGCTGAATTAGGCAGATGTGTCTTGATGTAATTCGGGGTAGCTCAAACGGAAGATGACTTGGAAGACAGAAGGTAAGCAGATGGATGTTTGGGCTCGCTCGCTCACGTGTATGTAGATAGATGAGCCGAGAGCGTGCGTGACGTATGTGGAAAGGTGTGCGCGGCGAGGTGTGAATGCTTGTGTACGCAATCATGCAAGCGAGGAAAATGATGATTTGCATTTTGCAGCAGCATACGGCAACAGACGAGTCGGGAGGCTTTTGCGAAAATAGAATCAGTGGCGACTCTTCAGACCAACGGCATTGGCAATTGTACAATAATAATATATGGACAAGGCGTGCCTCCAACACAGCCGGGAAGGTGAAATGTTTCGTCAGTCGATCTGCCTGTGGGGAGAAGGATGATGCTTGTTTCTATGGATGCACGCGACGTATGTATTGCCTGCCGTAGCGAGCGGTACAGGTGAAGTCGAAGGACTTCAGGGTGGTAGTATGTACTTGGACAGGCATGTTGCCGGCTGACGGCCACGAGGCACGAGCCGGCTGATTTGCGCGACCCGTCACTGCATCACATCACATGGATTGCCTGGTCGGAGGGGAATTGCTGCCATAATAAAACAACACGAAGGATGATGAAGCACGATCTTGTGCGGGCGGTGCTCGGAAGATGCGCACGCTCTGCTCCAAGGTCTCTGCCTGTCGCGTTCATCGGAAATGCTCGCCGGGCACGCAAAGATGGAGATGTTGTTGGGGCGCTGATGCCAGATGTGGATGTTGTTCGATTGCCTTCTGACCTCAGGCACAGATTGGGTTCAATGGGTGTGGAGCCACGGCACATACCTTACTTTTCTGCGAGTGGGATTTCGGGCAGGCAAATTATTCGAAGAGCGGAATTTTTGGGTTTGGAGGGGGCACGAGTCGTAGCGGTGCTGCGGTGGTACTGGTGTTCGAAGAGCGGTTGGGGGAAGCCCAAGCACGTGCCGAGCTGAAGCCTGAGGCAGAGCGGGATGCAAGATGCATTACTCAGAAGGATGAAGACATTCCGGATGTGGTAAGGGCAGGATTGGGTTTGACGATGCCGATGCCGAGTCGCCGAGAAGATGATCCTGCCTATCTTCACCTCGCTCCCGAGATGATCCAGATCTCGTGGTGGAGCTGACTGTTGCAGTTGCTGCACGGCCAGGACTGAGTTTGCGCTTGGCTGCGGGTAGTTCTAGGTGTAGGTCGGGACTCGGTAGGGGCAGTCACTCCGGAATCACGAATGAACGAAGGGACGAACACGCAACAATTGCAAAGCCTCGCATACTACTACTCAGTATGCTGGTATGCTGGCACGAACACAAAACAACGGCGTCCGTAGTTGCAGTAACCACACAACAGAATATGCCGTGTGCATCGGCAGCCAGGATAGACATTAAACATCAGCTGCGCTCCCACATCCCGGCTGTTCCCTTTCCCGTGGCGGCCGGGCCTCTCGAGCTAGTAGCTAGTTCATGGCTTCAAATAGGGATGTGGGTTTACAGGCGCCTCGGAATCCAGGCCGTGTACACTGTATGATACACTGGTAGACATAGCATATCCCTCGGTTTCGCTACTCGCAGCGGTATATCAGCGTACTAGATAACTCCCTTTAGGTGTACACAGCAAGCTCATCTAAGAAGGTCGTGTACATGGTGTATTACAGAGCGCGTACACCATCCACCGGTCTGTGGACCGCATCCCTAGCTTCAAAGTTCATGCTCAATCCTTCCCCTGATGCCCAAAGTGAAGTGGCTTTCGGTTTTGCTGCGACGGCGGCGGCGGCGGCGGCGGCGGCGTGAGTCTCCTACAGGTACAGGGCACAGGCTTGGACGTGGACGGCCTGCTCGGTGCTCACTGTACGGTGCTGTCTGTTTCCCTCACTTCGGCCTCACTGACCGCCACGCGCATGATTATTGCCGCCTGTGTGCAACTACACCTCGAATAGCAGCTGCCATCGGTATATACCCTACCCTACTTGATCGAGGTGCCGTCGTCGACCTCGCAGATGGCCGTTCTCATCATTGCTGTCACACTTTTGCATACGGCATACGGGGATCGTGTCGCTGCCGGACGACAAGTTGACAACTCGCCCTGCTACTTGTACTTGCCTAGTGCGCAGCATCCTGGTCTCGCGTGAGTGAAGCGAGCCTGCGAGCCCCTGCGTCCAGCAACGCAACAATGGCCCTGTCCATGTCCGCCGACGCTCCTCACAATGAACACACTGCCCTCCACCTTGATCATCACAGAGAAGCTGCATCGACTTCGACACCCGCCGCCACCACCACCACCACCACCACCACCACCGCC
>LFZO01000367.1:0-38882 GCA_001578225.1 Pseudocercospora musae | reverse complement strand
AATTCTAAAGAGCTATAAGGAGGCTAAGGAATTACTAAATTAGCTATAATAGTAGGAAGCCTATAAGGCTAAATATAAGTTATTAATAGACAATGCTACCTAGATCTATATTCTAAGACTAGAAGTGCCTAAAGGCCGTAAGGTTGTCCGTAGTAGATAGGTATTTACTATTAAGCGTAACGCTAATAGTAAGGTTAGTCGCTTTAAGGCTCGCTAGGTTATTAAGGGGTTTACTTAGGTTAAGGAACAAGACTATAACGAGACCTATACTATAGTCGCTAAGCTATCTACTCTACGAGCTCTATTTGTACTAATTGCTTACTACGATCTAGAGGCTTAGTAGTTTGATATTCTAACTATCTTCTTAAATACTACTATTAGTAACAAGCATAAGATCTACGTTGAGTAGCTATACGGCTTTAAGAACCGTAGTAGCAAGGGCATAGTCTACCTACTACTAAAAGTACTATATAGACTAAAGTAGTTACCTATACTATAGTACGAAGAGCTCTATAAGTACTTAAAGAGTATGGATTTTATTCCTATTATAAGCGACGTATATATATTTAAGTATATAGTTAGCGGCTCGATTATTGTTATCTACGTAGATAATATAATTATTATTACCTACTTAATAGCTACTTTGCAAGTAGTTACTTAGTTACTAAAGGATCGTTTCTATATACGAGAGCTTAGTAACCTTTACTATTATCTCGATATACGCATTATTCGCAATCGCAAGGACCGTACTATCTATATAGTATAGGATACCTACCTAGATCGACTTAGTAAGAAGTATAGAATAAAGGGCCGTATAGTACCTACGACGCTAATAGCTCCGCGCTATATTAAGACTACTATTTAGCGTACCCCTAAGGACTATATAGCGAGTACTACCTTTAAGACGAAGTATTAAGAAGGTATTAGCGAAGCCTTATAGCCTATAATAATTACTCGACTAGATGCCTACTATACTACCGGCCTACTATCTCGATTTGTTACTAATCTAACTAAGGAACACTATTACGCGCTCCTTTAGTTAATTGAGTACCTTATTAGTACTCTTAACTATAGTATACGCTTTTAGGGGATATAGAGCGATAATAAGCTTAATCTCGCTAGTTACTATAATGCCTTATAGGCTAATAATCCGGTAACCCGCCGCTCTACTAGTAGCTTCTATTTCATACTAGCTAGTAGACTATTGCTATACAAGTTAGGCTACTAGACCTTAGTTACTTTGTCCTCTATAGAGGTAGAGTATATTTAGCTTACTACTACTACTAAGGAAGCCGTATCCCTAATACGCATATTAGAAGAAATAGGGTACAAGGGCACTATTAAGCCTATTACCTTATACGAGGATAATTAGTTAGCAATTACTATTACTAAGTCTACGATAGATAGCTATACTAAGTATATAGATACTAGGATATACTATATTCGAGAGAAGATCGCTAACGGTATAGTTATCGTTACCTAGATTAGTACTTATAATTAGATTGCTAATAGGTTTACTAAGCCGCTTAATAAGCTTAAGCATAGTCGCTTTATCGAATAGTTAAACCTTATAGACTATAAAAGCGCTATTGAAAACGCCGCTTAGCCTACTACTAAGTACTAAGTCCGGTTAAAAAGAGGATGTATATTGTTTAGTTTAACTACTATTCTATTTAATGCCCCTTTGTTTGCTTTGTTCGTTTGTTTAGGCTATATGCACGCGATAAGGGGGTGACTTGAAGTGTGGTGTATGTGTGCCTATCACGTGCCTAATGCCTAAGGCTGTAACTGCCGCACTACATATATTCGGACTTCCTCGTAGATAGTCCTTTGAATGTATCATCAGTTACATCAAGTTGGACGAGGTCATGATGTGACGCTGATAATAAACACAGCAATCACCGTTTTCGGTGGTATAAAGTCAAGCAAAATCTGAACTTGTGTGACACCACTACATATACCCCGATGCCTGCACCTCATTTATTCCAGGGATGCGGATGATACAATCATACATTGTTTACTTGCCCACAACTTTGCTACTCATCGAAGTCTCGAAATGGCTTCGATAACCTCCAGTGCTCCCGATCCTGAAGTCTTCTTTAGAAACCGAATTCAGTCAACCTCGCCTTCATAATCCTAGCAATTTCCCACCTCGTGGTTTCCAATGCAAAGTGTCCTGCGTCCACGAATTGCACAATTGCACCCGGACTATCTCTCTTGAAAGCTTCAGCTCCAGGCGGAATGAAACACGGATCTCCTTTGCCCCAGACAGCTATGATTGGGACCTTGGACTCGCGGAAGTACTCATGCACTTTCGATACAGAGATTCCGGATTGGTGCGGTAATCGTAGAACAGGTCGATCTGAATCTTGGTCTGCTTGTCACCAGCGATGTTCTGCAGGTAGTCCCAGTGCCACGATGTAGGGTTCAAGAGTGCGACATCAGATCCGGGAACACCAGTATCGTATTGCATTTTCGTTCCTTCGATCGTCAGGAAATTGTTCGCGAGGGAGTCTCGTTCGGCTTGGCCATCCGATGAGTTCCAGAGGTTGAATACGGGAGCCCAGAACTCCTGACCGAAGCCCTCGTCGTATGCATTTCCATTCTGCGAGACGATGGCTTTGACCTGATCTTGCCGCTCAAGGGCAACTCGAAGACCGACTGGTGCTCCGTAGTCGAAGATGTAGATTGCGAATGATGCTAGGTTCAGAGCTGCAATCCAAGCGGACGTTACTGCTGCGAGATTGTCGAAGGTGTAGTTGAAGTCTGAAGCGACTTGAGTCAGGCCAAAACCAGGGAAATCTGGGGCGAGAACATGGTAGGAGTCCGTGAGTAGAGGAATAAACTCTCGATACTGATACGATGAGCTTGGGAAGCCATGAAAAAGTAGTATCGTTGGAAGTGTTGGTGCCCCGGCTTCGACATAGTGGACTGTTGCATTGCCAGAAGAAGTTGGGCCAGTGAAGCTCACTGGAACATCATGGTAGGTTGGTACATAAGGTACTGCTGTCAATGCCATGACTGCAGATTGGGATGGATCTTCTCGGTTTTTGTTCGGCCCCTTGATGCTGTTGTCTTCCTGCATCTTACCTCTCAAGAAGTTCTCTAGCACTTATATAGCTAGCAGCAGTGCCGCATCATATCTAGGGCTCTAGCATGGGTCCTTTTGGCGTGCTATTCCTACGACGTGTCTGCTTTGAGTCTGGTTAGCTTGCCAAGCATCGAGTCGAATGCGTTACTGCTCAGTCTCGGCAGAGAATGCAATGTCAGCAGAAGTCTCATTTGAACCGACAATGCTAACCTATTCAAGGTTCTCTGAGCGAGCTCTCATGTCATTCATTTTGCTTGCTTGGGGAATAATGCCTCAGACTGCTCGCATAGATCGCTTCGCTGGTGTCTGCTCTTGTTGAGGAATTGACCATCCTCTATCCATGCCCGCGTGCAATCTGCGCTCTGAGCTGAGATCGATTCCACAAGCTTCTCAGCAGACGGGTATCATCTCATACAGCTAGCCGGAAAAGTTCGTATGTGGATGATCGAAGACTGGCATGCGGTATGACGCTCGTTTGGTGAACTTGTAGTAAAGGGCGTGTTGGCGTCCAGAATTGAGCCTCCTTGCTGTCATCGGAGGGTTAACCTAGCCCAGATCAATGAGGTGCCTCTCGGCTACGCCAGTCGCTGCAGTAAGGTGCCAAGTCCTGCTCAAGATTTGTACACTTGCTGCAGGTGCCAGCTGTCAGCAATGTGTAAGTGCACATTGATGCTACGAGCGTGGCACGGCATAAAGCAGTTGAAGTCAAGCCAAGCATGGTTCAGCGTGCTCGGCGGAGACTGCAAGACTGACAAGCTCTTTCTGTGCCATTTAGAAGTCGCCTTGCAAGGATACGCGATCTAGTGTCTGGCAGTTGTTGAATGCATCAATGACAGGCTTTGCTGCTGAGGGTCGAGGAGATGGTAGAGATGAAGCAAAGAGGAGCGTGGTGACAATGGTGAGAGTGAATGGAGGCCGCGCCAGCAAGCGGCCAGTGCTTCGGAGATGCAATTCCTTACAATCAATCTTCCATTCAGATAGTGTGTCCTGCCGCAACTCGTGCATATCTTATCACTGCAGAGTTGATGGATCGCTGCGCTGGTCTTCCATAGACTCGTGTCTGTGATAAGGCCCATTCCCCGACCGCTTCTAGGACGAGGACGACTCCATCCATACACGATGCGTCCCTCGCGATCGAGCGACAGCATCGTCGCCGGCAAGTCACCGCCATCGTGGAGCAACAGCAAGCCTTTCAAGAAGACTGCAAAGAGCACAATGATCTTTTTTGAGAGCCCGCGGAGCTATGGAAACTTGAAAGCACCAATGTAGCAGTGATCTAGCTCTTTTGGAGCTCCATTCTGCAGCTCAGGATTCGGACGGTCACATGTTCAACCGTCTCCAACGAAGCTTGTACGAAGCCGCGTACTCTTGTCGTGCGGCTTGTATACATTGCTTATCCTGGTCTATCGTGACTTCGGCTGCACCAGTCTCGTGCTGATACCATCTACATTCGCTGAATACCGGGAGCCGCTGTCTCTTTTGCATCATGTCATTTCTACGGGCCTTCGCCACCACCGTCAGCGTCCTGATCGGTTGCCTAGTAGTCAGTGTATCCGGTCAAGGTGTTGATACTATTGTGATCAAGGGCTCGAAGTTCTTTTACTCGGGCAATGGCACACAATTGTAAATTTGCAAGAGATCTACATGCACTCGCAGCTAACTGATCTCCATAGTTTCATCAAGGGAGTCGCTTATCAGCAGGACTTCCAACCTGGTCGAGGTCAGCCCAGTAATGGCTACAATGATCCCCTGGTGAGTGCCAGAAACCCGTCTTCAAGCCATGACGCTGTGCTGACTACAGATCTACCAGGCCGACATTGATGGTTGTATGCGAGATATTCCTTACCTGAAGCAACTTGACACGAATACAATCCGCGTGTATGCTATCGACCCGACTAGAGATCACTCCGATTGCATGACAGCATTGGCCAACGCAGGCATCTATGTCATCGCAGATCTCGCGGCTCCCAATGAGTCGATTGACTCAAATGACCCAGCATGGAATACGGATCTATATGCACGGTATACTTCCGTCGTCGATGAGATGCAGAAGTACAGCAATTTGCTTGGGTTCTTCGCTGGAAACGAGATCGTAACTCAACCTAATGTCACAGCTTCGGCTGCTTTCGCTAAAGCTGCTGTGCGCGACATGAAAGCATATATTCGCTCCAAGAACTACCGCGCGATCGGCGTCGGCTACGCCACGAGCGACAATGCTGACATCCGGGTGCCACTCGCAAACTATATGTACGTCAAGGTCGCAAAGGTGCGCGAAACAGACTGATGGAAAATGGCAGGGACTGCGGCAACTCGAGTGATGCCATTGACTTCTGGGGGTACAATGTCTACTCGTGGTGCGGCGATTCGTCTTTCTCAAGCTCGGGATATCAAGCTCGCACTGAGGAGTTCGCGAGCTATAACGTCCCCGTCTTCTTTGCCGAGTATGGTTGCAATACTGTTCAGCCGAGGACCTTCACAGACGTTCCTGTGCTCTTCGGACCCCAAATGGATGACATCTGGTCTGGCGGCATCCTCTATCTGTACTTTCAGGAAGTTAACGACTATGGTAAAAGTTCAGCCCCTTTGCAGTCAAAGCACGGTTTTACTGACGCGGTTCCAGGCCTTGTGTCAGTCGATGGAAACTCCGTGTCTACTTTGGTGGACTTCAACAACCTGAAGTCACAAATCACCACTGTGTCGCCGAGCGGTCCCAACTCAGCTTCATACAGTCCGACCAATTCTCCTCAGTCCTGCCCGACAAAGAATTCAGACTTCAGCGCAGCAACAAATCTGCCACCAACTCCAGACACCTCTCTCTGCAATTGCATGTACAACTCTCTGGGCTGTGTGCCGTCCAATAATGTCGATGCAGAATCATATGGCGATCTCTTTAGCTATGTCTGTGGTGGCAACGCCGACCTTTGCAGCGGCATCGCAAGGAACGGCACTACTGGTCAGTATGGGCAATTCGGCATGTGCAGTCCGAAGCAGCAACTTGGCTACGTTTTGAATCAGTACTACAGTAGCCGTGGCGCCGACGCGACTGCGTGTAGCTTTTCTGGTTCAGCAGTGACACAAGCTGCTGCGAGTGCAACGGGCAGCTGTGCTACGCAGCTTTCTGCGGCAAGCTCTGCTAATAGTGCAGCGGGCAGCGCTTCTTCAAGCCAAAGTGTTGGTGCTGTCAACACTGTGGTCGGAATGGATGTTGGATATGTCACCTTCGGAGTACTCTTGCAAGTCGCGATCATCTCTGGTATCTGTATGATCTTGCTCTAACAGTAGAGCCTGTATTGAAGTTTGGTGCTATACACCCTAGTATTAATCCTACCTTTGAGCCTCCACGAAATGGGAAGAAGAAAGAGTGACGTTGCTCAATTGCAAGGCACGCTATCAAGAAAAGTGGCTGGCAAGCTTTCTGCCGGACTGGCTTTTCTCCATTCACCGAGATCAAATCTCCGGTCCCCCAAGCCACTTTCTCTTCGAAAATACACCATCCTTATCTGCACGACACAGTACTCTTGTTTTCGGCGTCAACGAAGGCTCTTTGCTTGAGGCATTGCCAATACAAGCGCCGCAGACCCGATACCCGCTTGCAAATGCTTCGTACCGACCTAGGAGCGATGCGTCCTGACGGGAAGAGCACGACGCGTCGATGTGACTGAGAATAGGTAAAGGGATAGTATCAGGCCCAAACGTAACATTGCATGATCTATGAGAGCGGTACATTTCATCGTACCGGAGAGCGACTTCGGTCAATCGATTGATCTTGCCATCCGAAGATATCCAGCAAAGAAATTGCAAGAAAAATGTTTCCGACTGCTCATGACACGCTTACTGGGGAGCCGCTGGGAGAGTGACACCGTCTTGGTAGGTGACCTTCTCGCCGATGTCGAGACCCCAGGCGATGCTGTCGAACTCGAGCTCAAGGCTCTGGGCCTGGAGCTGCTTGCCCTTGCGGGTCATGGTGAAGAAGTTGTATCCATTGACTGGGTACTGGCTGCTTCCGACACCAAGGAAGTTCCACTTCCAGACAATGTGGTCGCAGTCCGCGATGACGGCCTTGGTGGTGATGCCGTTGATCTTTGGTGAGTGGAGGACACCGGCGGTCCAGGCGGCCTTGTTTGGGGCAGAGATGTTGTCGCCTGGGGCAATCTGGTTGTTTGTTAGCTGCTGGTCCTTGACGCGGATCATGACACGACACATACGGTCTTGTGCTGCAGGGACAGAATCGAGTTGGAGTACTCAACGAAGTCATCAGCGATGATCTTGTCGGCAGTCTTGGCAGCGCGATTGTCGGTCTGGCCGAGGACACCGATGAAGGCCTTGATGTATGCCTCAGCCTCCTTCTGAGTGATGCACTGAGATGGGGCAGAGCTGTAGCCAGGTGGGCTGGCAATAACGGAGGTGGCCAAAGCAATGGCAGATGCGATGAGAGAGAACTTCATTTTGATGGTTGCTGGGTTTTATAAACAAGTGACTGACAATGAATGACTAGAATGAGTGTCTGGATGGTAGAAGGAGGTTGATCGAGTGCTGCTGATGGGAGAACAGATACTTGCGAGTCACCATCTTATACCATGGAGTCCTCCGCCTTGTCAACCCTTTGTTGTGGTCTATGGCGCCTCGTTCCAGAAGCTAAGAGAGGCTCAAGGCCGCTACTGTCAGGTACCCGAGCGCCATTGCATGACTTCAGCATCAGGATCACAGGCAGGACTTCTATTATTGTCCGCACGTGGTGCCCGTTTGAGCACGATCTTGCTCACGTCAAAGCGGCCATACGAGTCCGTGGAGACGTTGTAATCACCAAAAGAGAATCAAGGTTGCTCTCGAAACGCCATCGTGACTTTTAGCTTCAAATGCTGGCTACCACTTAGCCCGGAAGCAATCTTCCTTCATGCTCTTCCGAGATGTCGGTCACATAAGGCGACAAAGACTTAAGGAGTCACCAAAGCCTTTGCCTTAGCGTCCTGATTGAATCTACTCTCGGCAGGCCTTGCAGAATAAGCCTCCTAGATGTCGCAAAATGATCTGGCTAGCTTTTCTTTAGCCAGCCCCAAATTCACGCTATAGGTCAAGCTCGAAAGCCATTTGGACCTTAGACCACGTGCTGAGCCGTATCCGAACATCGTTCACAAACCCGCTAGTCAGATCCTGCATTTTCAGCCTTGTTTTTCGATCTTGTTACGCAAGTTGACTCATGGATCAAGCAAGTTTTTGATTCGTGATACCTCGTTCAAGCACATGGGTGACTCGTTTCAGCCACTCTAGCCCTCTCCTATACATCGCATCAAGGATGCCGGACTCCCCAATGTCGAGCCTCGAACGCGGCACGATAAGCAACAACAAGCGATCAATTCAACGGTCAACGTTCGGATGAGGATACCGCGATCAATCCGAGCAGTGCTGTGCTTTCGGCGGTTCTGGAAGCAGTAAACAGCCTTCAAACAAGTCATCGCATGAAGGATACGAAGCAATCTTTTTGTTTGGCTGGGGATGTGGTGCAATAGCTCGTCTACAAAAAAACCTCGGCTTGCGACTTGCTAATGTCCCATTGCAGCAGGCGAGAGCTGACCAATCTGAGGCTTTCCTTAGCGAGTTGCAACAATCGAAAGATCATTGAATTGAGCAAATGAAAGCCATAGCTAGGTACACTGCTAACATGAGCTGCACACCACAAGAGTTTCGCATGTCACGAAACTGGCCAGAACGCTAGGACTTTAGTAACGAGGGCTCACACGCACGCAGACCAAGAGTGCTTGGTCGAGATGGATTTGGCGTTAGGTAACTATCTCGCTACCAGCACAGCGATGTTGGATGTCTGAAGCGAGAAGCGTAACGTAAGAAAGGCTACCTTTTATTGTTCTCTCGAAATTATTGAGTGCCATTGGATTGGACTGCGTCGTGGCTTCGATGCGTGCGAGAAGAAGGTGCTCAGTGTATACCGTCGTGTTTCTTTCAACGTGTTTCTTTCAAAATCATTTCAAGTCGTGCTTACATGCATCGATCGAACCGACAAGCCCCAGTCTAATAACCAAAGGGCCTTGTCACGTCTCTATCTGGGTATTCCCATCATACTACTACTGTATCAATGTAGTTGGTGTCTCCTCGCGTGAAAGCATAGGGTATCATAAAAGCGTCACGCCACAAAGGGAAAGAAAGATCCCGACTCCAATTCCATGCCCGAACACATTACCTCCTCTTTCTCAACTGGCAGCCAAACGCCGACCTCTATTTTGTCCAAACGGAGTACTCTTCTTTCCCTTCAGCGTAGACGGCTTCGCTGTACGATGGTGGCTCGTTCCAGTAAGATGTATCGCTATCGTCGGTCTGGTTGCCGCCGGGGAGAGTGCCATCTTCGATGTCCTCTTCCGGTGGATTGCCAATAGCGGGTTTGGCGCCGCCGAGCCAGTGCCTGACTTCGCAGTTGCCATGTCTCTGGCAGACGTTCTTTCGGCCGAGATTCTTGAACTTGGGTCCTGTAGGACCATTGACGTAGTGGTATTGGCCAGCGAAGCGGTACTGGCGTGGATCGGAAAGTGGGTAGTATTTGTCGCCCCAGTGGCCAGCGTAGCTGAGCCATTCGATGGGCGAGGTTGGGTTCAGCATCGAGGCACGCATGGTTCGATTGTTGGCATCGTAGGTGTAGGATTGAAGATTCTGGACAGGATCCCAGAGCGGTCCGCGATCAGTTTCATCGTGAAGGAGACCCCATGGCAGGATGTAAGGATGAAGTCCAGGCGTGCCGTACATGGCGTGGGAACCAATGGCGCTGTAGACGACCGGGCGTTTGGCCATGCGACCAGCAGTCTCGTTACTCCAGCTGCCAATCATTGTGCCCGATCCGTCGTGACTTGGGATGTACTTTTCCATGGCCTTCCAGGCGTAGGCTTGTCCGAAGTTATGCTCTGACAAGAACACCTCGGTGGGCTTGCCATGTTTGAAGCGCACGCACGTGTGCTCCCAGTCGCCGACATGGTTGCCGAAGCGGATGTTCAACACGGTCTGGCCCAGGTTGAAGGAGTAGAAGAAGAACCAGAAGGCATCGACGATGCCGTTCTCTTTGGGCACGACGATGAGGATGGCGGGCGCGGAACTCTTGCCGCCTGGCCGCGGTCGGTGTTTCTCGTCGTTGAAGTCCACGGCCTTTCTTCGGCGCAGTTCTTGGTGGGGTCCACGCGGTGGATTGTACGGATCAAAGCAGCTTCCGGCAAGCGGATCGCAGGCGTCTCCACAATACTCTTCGCTCTTGCCGCACCAGCCGTAGATCGAGCAGCAGCACCCGAACTTGCTCCCGTCGCAAGTATATCCGCTGCTGCCACCGCATCGTCCATCTTGGCTCGGCACGAGATCGGAGAAGAATCCTTGCGTCGACACCTTCTCGTCAGATTCTTCCGCATTGGCCAGAGCCTCCTGCTTCATGGCCTCGACATCGTAGCCCTTCAAGTCGTCAAAGTCAGGCCACGGAGCCTCGGTGTCGTCCTCCTCATCGTCTCGACCAGGAGTGCTAGGGATGTTTTCAATACTGGTGAGCCAGTCGGGCCTCTCTTCAGGGTTGTCATCGCTTTGGAGGTACATGAACCTGCTATGTTCGCCGCCAGCGTAGTCGTTTAGATCATTTAAATTCGTGAGATTGCGCTCTTCCAGCTCCGAGATCTTGGTGTAGTTGAGGTAGGGTGACGTGTGCACCAGGTGTTCGGCAACATCGCTCGGCCAAAATTTCTCTCCAGAGAATAGATGAACATAAGGGGCGTGGTCCAGCACGTACTGCGGAATCTCTCGAAGTTTCCTTTCAGCATTTGACCACGAGTCTGGGTCTTCGCCTCCAGACTCCCACCATGGTATAGGATCGTCATCGGGTAGAGGCATGCTGTCTTGGATCTTCGATGACGTCCATGCGCTTTTGAAGACCATATGTGCGCCTCCACATATTCCTATCCACCGACAGGCCTGCCTGTCCAGCCAATTCTTTGACGTTGATATCCATTCGGCGTTCTCTAGCCGTTCGAGCGAGTTCGTGGTCTTATCGATCTGCACGCCAATGAGACTCCCCAGAATGTAGACGACAGCGATTCCTAGGAAGCAGCCAAAGGTTCGTTTGAGGCGAAAGCGCCGCTTCGCGGGAGGTGGCATGTGAGTGTGGTGTGTAGTAGTCGCAGGCCTGCTGCGAGGGTCAGCATCACGATCATTGCGAGTGAGACGGTGGCGCGGACGCGGATGCATAACTGAACGGGCGGAGCAAAGTGGACTTACCGATCCAGCTGCAAGCGCCGCTACCGGTTCATTGGGTTCTGAAGTGCTAAATGCTGGACAGTAAATGTTCGCTGAACGCTGCAAAATGTGAAAACGGCCGATGCGATGTAGATGTCGATGCGATGCCAGATGCCAGATGCCAGATGCGGGTGCAGCAGCAGCAGTAGTAGTAGTCAGAAGGGTATTTGACGCAGATACGAGATGGCGGAAGGCCGGAGTAGATGTAAGCAGTTCCTGACCGCCGAGAAAGGGCACTAAGTACGTAGGTAGTTGCGGCACGACCAAGTCACTAAACGACGGCTGACGGCTGCAGTAATGGGAAGCCGTCGAAGCTGTCGAAGCTGTCGCCACTAAATACTAGGCCAAATACAAGGTGCTGTGAGGAGCGAGCGGGAGGAATGCGTGCGTGCGAGCAGTGGAAGAGAGGGTAGAGGCTTCCCGGTCGCTGACGTCTGCGCAGAGAGCGTCCGCAAAAGACGACAAGGAGGCGGCAATGGGCGGAAGGTTAACGTTATCGTGCGGATTGTCCGGGATAGGCTGTCAGACGGGCGGATTCGTGTGAGAATTGGCGATAGGTATGCGTGTCTGTTTGGGGGACGCAGCAGCAGTAGACCGATGCCCCACCCAAAAGTGCTCACAAAGACAACAATATGGGACACAGTATCGTACGATGATTCGGACAAGCCTTGACGCAGCACTCAGGTAGAATATCCGATGCTGCAGCCACCAACTCGATGGAACACTGCAAAGATGCTTGACGCAGTGCGTAGCCTCATCGCCCAATCACCGTGTGCCGCAGACGCCATTTGATGCCACAATTGGGCAACTCTATCAATGCCTTGTGACCATGCAGGTGATGGATATGCCCGCAGATCTGCAAGGTGCGAAGATCCCGAGGCCGCCACAACGTTCTCCCAGTCAGTACTCCTCCCTCACCTCGTGGTCTGCAACAGATATACCAGTGCCTGTGACAATGCCTTTCATGCAGCTGAAAGGCCTGATCGAGCGTCGCAAGTGATCAGAGTGTCGCCAAGACATTTGGCGCCAGCGAGTACAGTAAGTGAGCTGTTCTCACAAACACTATGAACAGCCATGGGCCAACCACAGCCTCATTTCGAGGGCACGCCCACCGTGGCGACAGCTCCGTTGAGTAGTTGCGATGGCGTTGCAGAGGACGAATGGGAGTACGAGTATGACCCGACTGAAACAGAAGACCTCTATTTCACTTTGGACCTGACCAGGCACGTAGCGGACGCGCTGGAACCTAAAGAAGAAATAGAAGGAGAAGAAGAAGAAGAAGAAGAAGAAGA
This sequence comes from Pseudocercospora musae, assembly GCA_001578225.1. NCBI lineage: Eukaryota > Fungi > Ascomycota > Dothideomycetes > Mycosphaerellales > Mycosphaerellaceae > Pseudocercospora > Pseudocercospora musae. Next base: position 26,231 of record LFZO01000367.1, on the reverse strand, counting down.
AGAAGAAGGCGACGACGACGACGACGACGACGACGGTAACGACGAGACTTGCCTCGATGCGCGGAGCGGAAATGCGCAGAGTGGAGCTGCGACGCGCAGTGCACAAGTTGCCAAAAATCGAGGTCCGTCAGGCTCAAAATTGCAGATTCTGGATTTGCATACCACGAATCCCCTGGTGAAACTCGACGAGGGAGTCTACAGCTGTTACTGGACCACCGATCTTGGCACCCAATTCCATATCGCTCAAGCTGGTCATGTTCCGAACCCACGACGTGGTGGACATGTCTTGGATATTATTGGACTTTCACAGGCCCGTTTGACGGGGAAGCCAGGCTCACTCACTGTCAAAAATGCCACGGGCGAAGGACAGCACGGTGGCACTTCTCCTAATCTCGGCAATGCAATGGGGGATGAAGTCGAAAAGGTGAACTCAATCGCACAGCCAGACCCCGCGCGATCCTCCACCTCCGGGCAGCCCTTGGTGATACCACGAGACGACTGCAGGACTGCGACTGCATTACAGCAAGCTTCATTTCTAGAACGCCTATCTCAGATCAAGCTCAAAAAGGGCGAGAAGGACCCGGTGCCGATCTACAGTGTCAAAATACACAAGGAGCCTACAAACAAAGCTGAGCTGAAAAGGCAGGCCCTCGATGCTGACGCAGAGAAGAAGAAATTTGCCAAGTCTAGCGAGCGGCCAAGCAAGCGCAGGAAGCGTCTGACAGCTGCAGAGAAAGGGGTTATCCCTAGCGCAACACCAAAGGGAGGACGGAAGGAAATAAGTGCCATTGCTGCACAAGTTGGATTCGTGGACGAGGCTACGAACGTCATCCCTGGACCTTCCCGTCCTGGGCGCGTGAGGACGTCGACTGCGAAAGCCGCCGATGCAGCTCAACAGGAAGATCTTGACATGAAAGATGCGCCAGCTGAAGCAGTGTCAGAGGAGGCGGTTCCTGATGTCACAAACGGACAGCAGACTGGCGATGACGGTGTAAAGTGAGGTCAGCGAGCATTTGTGCCTGTATCATACTTGAGCATGAAGCTGGATGCGGACTACGCGCGAAATTGTTGATTGAGCCAAGAAATATCCTTGCAAACGCATCAATAACAACCAAGTGCAGTCACGGATTTTGCTTGTTAGCAATACACGTCATTGACACCATCGACACGCACCTCAATGATCGCGGCAATTACTGTGCAGCTACCAAAAGATCTTGCCCTACTTGGACACCCCAACCAGCCTTTCCACCTCCATTAGTAGCCGCCTCCACGACTTTCATCAAATCTATAATAATGTGACCCCAGCTTCGAGCATTTGTGGCATAGCATGCCTTAGCGCCTAGCTTCTGGATTTCGGCCCAGTAGACACTCGTCCCTTGCCGTAGATGTCTGGTGGGCACATGATCGCAATCTCCAAGTAGTAGTGCTGCAACTTGCATAATACAACATAATTTCCTAACCTGTCTCCTTCGGACGCACCGTGGGTGCCTCTCTAGCGGACGCCACGAGGGTTTGATCGGAGACAGGTGAAAAGTACGAAATGCCTTCTTTCAAATCTTGTCTTTCGTGTGATATGCCACAGCTGATCCCGAGCATAGTCTCGCGCCGTGTGCTTCGAAGCGCCCAAGGAGAGCCATGCCAAGGCACGTGACATTTGCTCTGCCCACCGTAAAATGGATGCTTCCAAGCTGGTCGTGCGAAGGCATTTCCATTATGCGCCTCGAGACGCAAGAGGACGATAGAGCAGGACTACTGCGGATCCAGTGATTGTATTACCGACAATGTCATGTCGTCCGACACCGAGTCTGGCTGCATGCTCGATGCTCGCTCGTCACCTTTTGGCTGCTGAGGGCAATGGCACTATTCAGTGCTGAGGTTGAAGGAACAGAGGTGACAGGATTCGTACCACATATCAAGAGATCTCCAGTGCCACAGCAGACCCACCCCATACTTTCGAGCCCGGCAAAGAGCACACGACCTGCTTCTCCGCTTTCTCAGCCGGCTCGGAGTTTCTTTGATGACACCGCGAACCGCTTGAGACTGGTCCGCATACCCGATGATACTGCCCGACATCATGGGATCGAACAGGACCCTGTCGTTGGACAAAATTATAGCAGCATAACGGTGCTCCATCAGCTTCATTGCTTAATCTGGCTGCACAGCGCCACAGCTATCGACAGGTCCAGAGAACGTCGGCCGCATCAGCATGCCACAAATTTGGAGCACCGTCTTAGGGTATCTTCGGCAGGGTGTGATTTGTGCAGCAGACGTCCAGAATTTCCGAAGCTGCATTCATTTCCAACGAAGCTTCCGACCTTTAACATCGATGGGCGAGGCACGCGACATCAGTGCCGAAGTTGGAGCGCCGTAGTGAGCTTGCTTGAAAGTCAGCAGTGATTGCATAATGTCACAGCCTGATCCAGCGGGTCAAGTTGCCAAGCGTTTGCTCTCATCGAATCACTGAGGCCAGACCCAGCTGGTAAGCTGCAATCTTAAAGCTTTCCGCATTGTGAGTATGAGGACACCACCAAAAGGTAAAGTTGGACTGAGGACGCTTTTGAGAATCCTCACGCTAGGCGGACGGTCATTTCATATATTAATCACGCTCGATCCTCTGTTCACTCCTCTCTCAATATACAACAATACCTCGAACAAGCAAAGATCAAACCATCAAAAAGACCGACGAACAACCAAAAGCTATCGTCCCCACCGCCACCGATAACACGCCATGGCGTACAACAATAGAATGACTCTTTCCACACTCGTGACTGCTCTGCTCTCACTCCTCCTGTTCTCAAGGAACGCCAACGCAGCGAACCAGACGGCAAACTTCCTCGAGATGCGAAACAACAACGTCACCAGCTGGAATTCGACCTTGAATCTCGACCTCAAAAAACGCAGCGCCAGACACCTCATCGATGGAGGGACAGGCTTCCACTACTGCTACTCGCCCCACTATCACAATCACAAGAAGTTTCCAACAACCATTGACAGTATCAAAATCGGCAAGCACAACGACAAACTCAGAAAAATCTGGCGCGGCGCAGAAATGGGGTTCACGTTCACAATCACTCCATCGGAAGACATCATCGAGGGCACGCAACTGTGGCCAAACTTCTTGCCTTGGGTCCTCGACTGGACCGAGTCCCCGCACACGACTGTCAATGGAGACGCGATCGATATCTGCGGTCTGGTCGACTGTCCTGTACCCGCCAATCAGCAGTTCGAATTCACCGCGAAAGTCAAGATTCCTGCAAAGCTTCGGCAAACGACTCGGACGAAGATTCATGGTACCAAAATGCACTTTGAATTTGCCGTTCCCACCGAGGATGGCGACGCTGGGCCTTATGATGTGCTTACTTGCGCTCAACACAGCGTGAAAGTTGATGATATGAGGAATCCTGGTCTGGGCTGCGAATGGGCCTGCGGTAAACCGAGTTCCTGAGAGTTGTGGTTCGCCCCTCAAAATTTTTTTGGGGGTTAGTGTAGTAGGTAGTTTTAGTTTTGAGTGCTTTCATTAAGAATCCAAAAAAAAAAATCTGCCCAAAAACTTCGGTTGGAATTCACTTTTTCACTCTCGACAGTGGAGTTCTTGGGGCATTTTGTGATCTCCGTCAGGCAGAACCTGTGGACTGGCTCCCTCGCCTATCATCGTATGAACCCGAGGACAAAGTGAGGGGGGAACCGAGTATGGCTTAGAACGAGCGGAAGAAGGTCTGGTCAAAGACAGGTCAGCCATGGCCAGATGTCCAGACTACCGCGATAGATGTAGAAGACCAGGATGGTCGACTTTGGGGCTCGGCGCATGGAAGACTTCAAGACTGGTGTACTCAGCACTCGATCTGCTTTTTCCCGTCATCGACACAGTTCGGCTTCGACAGGTGAACTTGTGCCACTTCAAAGCGGGTGGATATCTCGACCACATACCCGATAGTTTATCGTGCCACGGGCGAAGAGAGACTTGTACGGGCCTGACCCAAGCGTGGCGTGTTCACTGGACGGCATTCTCAGCCTCTCTGCTCTTGTCATGACCAGGCTTCTTACAACTCACTAGGCGAGCCTCTGTGTGTTCCACTTTCGACTCGTCGGTACAAAATTGCTCCTCGCCCAGCATGAGGGACGTTGCTTGAAGCAGAAATGTCAGATGGCTCAACACCGCTGGAAGAATCCACCGGTCGCCGAACTGTCTTCGGAGTCCACGGACGGTTTTCAGTCGACCGAAGAGCTGTTGAGCGATTGCTATCCTTTCTTCGTAATTCTGCATTGCCATATTCGGCTGATGATGTGATCTCGGGCCTTACCACGGTTCGATGAACATATGGAAGATTTCGGAACGCCTACTGCAGCGATTGCTGTCCAGCATGATTTCTCGCAGACTCAAAGCACTCATGCTCATAAGGGAGAAATGGGCCCTGCAAGCACTGCCGGGCGCACAGTGCAAGACGAAATGATGGACTTCTTCGACAGTGGTCCTTCCCAGATGACAGCATCGGAACGCGAACCTTTGATGGATTGGACAGAGACTCCGATGAACATCTCATCACCCGATCAAGACACTGGGCCATTGATAAATACCAAGATAGGGATCTCATCACCAGAAGAGGAGCCTCGAACTGCGTAGTCGCAGCTTTTCCGTATTCGAGCGTCGGCTTCCCGCGGAAGTACAGCCTGGCGAGGCATGTCAGGACAAAGCATGCGAATTCGGGACATGCCAGGGAGCACCGAGACGAATACGTCCGAAGCTCGTAAGTCGTTGCTCACAATGTCGCGGACGCACGTGCTGACAGCAAGTAGGCCACCTAGAGAGGTGCGGCCCGAAGATTCCACATGACTTAGCGCGACCCGTGTAGTCGTGTCGTGAAATGATCAGCAGTAACGATAGCACGACAAAACGGGAAGGGGGAAGAAGAGTTCAAATGTATTCATCAGAGCATCAATACCTTGTCTCGGAAATGCCGCCAGCGCCTATGCTTTCAATAAGTCTCATGTCCCAGGACCGTACTGTTGCCCATACAGAGATACGAGAGTCGTCCTTTCAGGCATAAAGTCACTCAGCCACGCAGAGTATCGTCGAGGTTACCTTTCCGTCGCTTGAGAGGCGAGAATTGAAAGCCACTTCCGTCTTGCGCCGTCATAAGAAGCGAAGATCCTATCTTGCTGGCGCCGAGAAATCCTGATGCTTTCTTCGCTCCTAGAGCAAGGCCCCCGAAGCCGCGTCCACCAAGAAGAGTCCTGCTGGGCAGTGCTTTGGCAGGTGCCTCATGCTCTTCGTCGAAGAGCGTTTTGCCTGTTCCGCCGAGCTTCCGATTCTTCTTGCTTTGCACCTTCTTTGCTTCTTCTGGCTTGTTGAACGTTGCAAAGTCAACAAGCGACTTCCTCTTCTTTTGCTTCTTGGTTTTCTCTGCATCGACAGGTCCATCCGCAGTTTTAGTCTTGAGCTTCTGTCCCGCAGGCTTGACCGCAGGCGCATTCTCCTGGCCTTGCGAGTGAACATCTTCCTCCTCTGTAATGAGCTCGAGCTGAGGCATGACCGGTTTCTGCTTCCGCTGCCGAGGAGCAGGTTTCGGCTTCTGCGCATTTGCATCAGCTGTCGCGAGGGGCTGCCTCTTCTGCTTCGTTGCTGCGGCCTTCTCGACAATTGGTGACTCTGCCGGCACTTCCACTTCAATCGACTCAATAGGCTTGTCAGGATCGTGCTCGCTATCGCTGTCCTCTGGCAGTATGCTCGCGGTCTTGTTAAGAAACGGCGTCATGCTGAAAGTAGACTTCTCCCCAACGTTCGCGGTAGCCTTGCGTCCACGCTTAGCAGTAGGTCCGTCTCCAGGTGTTCCGATGTTCGTCGCGTCGGCGTCAAACTGGGCGGCAGATCGCTTCTTGGTGTTCGCAGCAGCCTTTCCACCTGTCTTGGCGGGCTGAGCTGCGGCTTCCTCCTGTGCGGCGGCAAGATCGGCTTCGGTCTGCTTCAGCTTTTCCTTCGTCGTTCGCAATTTCGTCCGGAATTGATTAAGCTTCTCCTCGAGCGTGGCTTTCTGAGACTCGAAGTCAGACGACTGCTTCTCTGCTTGCTTCTCGACCTTCGCACGCTCCTTCTTCTCGGCAGCCAATGCTTGTCGAAACTCGTCCAGCGCCTCATCTCCTTCGGCATTCGTGGAGGTATGTTTGGCTGCTTTAGCAACACGCTTCTTCTCCTTCTCCAGCTCTTCTTGCAATTCCTCAATCCGCTCTTCAAGCTTCGCCTTGGCCTTCTTCTCCTTAAGAAGATCTTTCCGCACATCTTCTACCTGTGTGTTTTCTTGCGCCGCCTCGAGTTCTTCTTCGGCCTTTTGACGCGCTCGCTTCTCCCTCGCTAGCTCCTTCCGCACCTCGTCAACATCGACGTCCATCTGCGTGGCATTGGCAGCATCCTCTGCTCGGAGTCGCGCTCTCTTCTCCTTGGCAAGATCGCGCTTCAGCTGCTCGACCTGTTCTTCTTGCGCGATCTCAACACCGGTATTTCTACGCTTTGCCATGGCGCGCTTTACGTCTCGCTTGGCGTTCTCAAGCTCGCACTGCACGTTGGTGAGCTGTCGCTGGAGCTCCAGCTTCTCGGTCACTAGTGTTTCGGTGCTTTCGGCCTGCTGTTTGAGGTGCTCCAGCTGTGGTCGCAGAAGTGACAATTCGCGCGTCAAAGCAAGCTTCTCGGTCAAAATGTTCGTCGAGTCTGCTGCAGAAGTCGCGAGAGCCTTCTTTTCGGCTTCCAACGCGCCAAGTTCATGGTCTCTCGACCTCAATTGCATTTCCAGATCTGATAGTCGTGCTTCGGCGTCATCGGCACGCGTCAAGTTCTCGTTCAGAATGCACTCAAAGTGCTCGGATCGCGACTCTTCTTGGGCGAGCAGGTCTCTTAGCTCGTCTATATCGTCTGCTTGAACATGCATTTCGAATCGTAATTTCCGTATGTCTTCGTCTTTGCTGATGATGTCGACTAGGTGGGTGCTGCGCTCATACTTTAGTTCTGCCGCAGCAGTACTGAGCGAAAGATCTTGTATGAGCGCCATTTTGGCTGGCTGTACTTGTAATGCAGGCATATAATGCGCTGTAAATCGTGTTCAATGCAGTCAATGTGGTTTGTCGTGATGAAGCCAGTGTTTGTTTACATCTGCAAGTGGAGCAGCCACAAGGTTCCTTGGCGCCCGCAGATCCCGCAGAGCCTCACCCTACATTTTCCCAAAGCCGAGCTAGCATCTCGCCTTCTCGACTTCAAGATTATGGATTGAAGATGGTGAGTGATTTGGTATCGAACTGTGATCGCACACTGATGAAACGTCCAGAAAATTCAAGCACTCACTCGCTCGACGAGTTCTGTCCAGACGCCGGGCAGCCATGTCGCCCGACAACCTCGCAATCTCGATCCCGCTCTGCATCCATTTGCGCAGCAGCGGGAGTACACCAGAGCACTAAATGCCACAAAAATGGAGCGCATGTTTGCGCAGCCGTTCGTTGCTCAGCTGGGACGAGGCCACGTGGACGGAGTGTATACCATGACCAAAGACCCAAAGTCTTTGGAACGATTTGCAAGTGCTAGTGGTGATGGAGTAGTAAAAGTCTGGGACTTGCCGACAAGAGATGAGATCTGGCAGACGCAGGCGCACGAAAATTTGATCAAGGGCACAAGTTGGACCAAGGACAGGAGGCTGCTGAGCTGTGGCACAGATCGAACAGTCAAGATGTGGGATCCATACAACACAGTTACTGGCGTGAAGGAGCCCGAGCAGAGTTGGCTTGGTGCAACATCTTTTTCTGCGCTTTCAACGCATCGGCAAGACACATCTTTTGCTGTCGCTGCATCGTCCGAGATCCATGTCTATGACTATTCACTGGGGCCACAGGAACCTTTGAAGCTCAGCTTGACCGGATCTGTCGACACAATAAGTGCTCTCGCTTTCAACCAGTCGGAGACCTCCATTCTTGCGTCATGTTCAAACGACCACTTTCTGCGGTTCTGGGACCTGCGGACACAACAAGCGACGACTGGCGCGAGACTTACCTTGGCTGGCAATACTGTCGCATGGAACCCCATTGAGCCCATGAACATTGCTGTTGGATGCGAAGATCACGATATTCACATCTTCGATATGCGAAATCTGAAGCGATCGCTGAACACTTTGAAGGACCATGTTGCTGCTGTGATGTGTGTTGATTGGTCACCAACCGGACAGGAACTGGTGTCAGCTTCGTATGACCGCACAGTACGATTATGGAATGCCTGGAAGTCTGGACGCAGCAGAGATCCGTACCACACGAAGCGCATGCAACGTGTCTTCTCTTGTGTGTGGACTGGCGACAATACTTACGTGCTCTCTGGTTCTGATGATGGTAACATCCGAATGTGGCGATCGAACGCTTCCGAGCGGACCGGCATCAAATCTGCGCGAGAGCGACAGAGTCTGGAGTACAACAAAGCTTTGAAGGAAAGATGGAAGCATATGCCAGAGATCAGACGTATCGATCGACATAGACATGTGCCCAAGGTTGTAAAGAAGGCAAACGAGATCAAGGGAGAGGAGCTCAAGTCGCTTAAGCGAAGAGAAGAGAACAGGAGGAAGCACACCAGGGAAGGCCAGAAGAAGAGAAGAAGCGAACGAGAAAAGATGGTCACGGAAGTCGAGCAATAGATTTGACTAGATCCCATGGCGACATAGCGAAGGCGTTTGTGATTGCATTTCTCGGGCGTTTGGTGATGAAGTCAGAAAGATACCACGGAAATTGCGGCATTTGTGGAGTTCTCTACAGTCCTCATGAACAGCGACGAAGAAGCAGTGTAGCGATTCAGAATTGTACAAATATTTCACAGCCGCTGGTTGCGTTGTTCCAGCCACGTGAAGATGCCAAGACCTCAAGTTCTATCCCAGCATTGCTTGCGTTCCTCAACTTCAATCTCGGCTTCCATCAATGCCACACACCATGTACGTGTGATCGAGCGGAAATCTCTCGACGCTTTCTGGTACAGTCGTCTGCGAGTCACAGCGTGCATGTCTTCGTTAGCCCATTGCCCCATGGATCTGCCTTGGATTCTTGCCCCTCCATGCAAATCCCCCCTTCGCACCGCACTGTGACCGACGTCGACACTTTTGCTAGTCTTATAGGGCTTTCCCAGGCTTCTCACCACCCTCCCATACATCTCCCAGGCCTCCGCCGACGGCTATTCACATCAGCGTCAACACTATGGCAACTCCGATCCCAGCTCAGAACATATCCGGCCTCATAGCACTCATAATCTACACCATTCTCCCCATTACCTACTGGACAACAGAGTATCATGCAGCACGTGGCTATACACCTTCGTACAGCTACAGAAATGATTTCACTAGCAACCTCGGAATACCATACGCTGGCATCGACAAGTTCACCGAGGAACGCATCTTCTCTGCTAGAGCTCGTCTCATGAACATGAATTTCATCTTCAATGGGCTACATTTCTTGGGAGCGGCAATATGCTTCACCGCAGCTACATCTAGAACTTTCAATTCCAGATTCATAACAGCTCGGCTTATTGCTGCGGGACTCTACTGTATCGGAATTATTCTTGTCGCAGCAGTACCTGGTGGACCGAAAGAGAAGCAGAACGGCACTGCGAGTTGGCATCTCCTTGGAGCACTACTGGCTATTGCTGGCGGGAACGTCAATTCTCTAGTGACAGGAATGGCAGCGCCTGCGAATAGGATGATCTACAAAAGCATTTGTCTACTTCTTGGTTCGCTTGGATTGCTGGCATTTGCCATTTTTCTGGGTCGTCGGGCTCCGGAGGGAAGGGATAACGGGTTGTGGCAGCGCGCTGCGATTTATCCGACATTAGTATGGGAGATCTGTACTGCCGTATTTCTGGTGCAAGACATGTCGCGAGAGCCGGAGTCGAAGAAACAGCAGTGAATGCGGAAGACCCTATGCCGTCTACCTGGAAATGGGCCTTGAATCGCCATTCCAAGCAACACGGCACACTCACGGCATATTCCCGCATTGCCATATCCTTGAGCGATACCGAAGCACTTATACGAAATACGAAGTCGGCTTCATCTCCCAAACCGGAGCCTTTCAAAACACCATCGATTTGTGCCAATTTATGCAAACCTCGGCAATGTCCAGCCGCTTCACTTGCAGACATAGGTGGACGCCACGGAACTTACTGTATAACGCGTAGCCGTAATCGGCTTTAGTGTGCCGATAACTCCTTGAATTTGTGCACACTGCACACGCGGGAGACGATGTCGACACCGAAGAGGTAAGAATCAATGATGTAGCTCTAGCACCGTTACAATCCTCGAGCACCACCTGGGAAATGGCTCCACTTTCACGTTGCCTTCCTCTTCAAACATCACTCGGTTACGAAAACTCCACCAGAGCAGAACCTGGGTTACAGAAGCGAGACAGGACGAATTCCAAGACGACAACCAAGCAGCATAGAGATTTGGTCTTGCTATCGAAGTGCGGCGATACACCGATCAAGTACAGACGCCATCATGTCCGACAAAGAAGACTCACAACGACATTCCGCCACAAGCAACGACCTCGAAGCTCACAATGACGACTCCACCAACAACGACAAGAACAACAATACATCCTCCGACCAGCAAAAATCTCAATTCATATCCACCGATCCCCGCGAACAATCGCCTTCTCACACAAACGCTTCTCACACAAACGACCCCAACATCGTAGACTGGGATGGACCGGCCGACCCCCAAAACCCTCGAAACTGGACCACAAAAGCAAAAGTCTACAACACATTCCTCGTAATCGTCCTCTGCCTCCTCACCCCTCTAGCCTCAAGCATGTTCGCCCCCGGAGTTCCCCAAGTCCTCCGCGACTTCGGCTCTAGCGGAACAGCCACAATTGCCGAACTCGTAGTTTCAATCTACATCCTAGGATTCGCAGTGGGACCCCTAATCATCTCTCCCTTATCAGAAATCTACGGCCGCTACCCAGTCTACCTAGTCTGCAACATTTTCTTCCTAATATTCACAATCGCCTGCGCAGTCTCCTCATCAATAAGCCAGCTCATCGTCTTCCGCTTCTTCGCAGGATGTTTCGGAGTTTGTCCCGTTACATTAGGAGGAGCGAGTATTTCCGATTTAATCCCTCAAGAGAAAATAGGTGCGAGCATGGCGCTTTTTGGTATGGGACCACTTTTGGGACCTGTGATTGGTCCCGTTGCTGGTGCGTATCTCGCTGCGGCTGAGGGTTGGAGGTGGACTTTTTGGGTCATTGCGATTGCGTATGGGGTTTGCAGTATTCTGCATGCGTGGTTGTGCAAGGAGACTTATTCGGTGGTGTTGCTTGCGAGGAAGACGGAGAGGCTACAGGAAGAAACGGGAAATGCGGAGCTGAGGAGTGCGCAGGATGATGGATTGACGAAACAAGTGAGGATTCAGAGGGCAGCGATTCGACCGTTCAAGATGCTGGTACGATCTCCGATTGTGAGTTTGATGGCTGTTTATGCAGCATTCGTTTATGGGGTCTTGTATTTGTTGTACACGACATTCACCTTTGTGTTTGAAGAATACTACGGCTTCAGCAGCAGCAATGTCGGGTTGACATACCTGGGATCTGGAATTGGGATGTTTTTGGGACTGTTCCTGATTGGTGGCGCAAGCGATAAGTTGCTAAAGATCAAGGCGGCAAAACATGATGGAGAGCTGAAGCCGGAGCATAGGTTGTTGCCTTTGATGTACACGGCTTGGTTGATCCCAGTTGGACTTTTTATTTATGGCTGGACGGTGCAGTATCGGGAGCAGTGGGCGATACCGCTTTTTGGGACGCTTTTATTTGGTATTGGGATCATTGCGGCTTTGATCTGCATTCAGGTCAGTGGACTGGCCCTTGATGAGCATTGATGATGGTTAATTTTCTTCGCAGCAATACCTCATCGATGCCTACACGCTATACGCGGCTTCTGCCGTGGCAGCAAACACTGTTCTTCGCTCTATTGTGGGAGGACTACTGCCGCTGGCTGGTCTGTCCATGTATGAGACACTGGGATTGGGCTGGGGAAATAGTCTGATCGCGTTCATCGCGTTGGCCCTCACTCCAGTGCCGTTCGTTTTCTACATCTGGGGCGAGCGTATCCGTAAGAGTGGGCCAGTGAGTCTATAGAACAGACTTCTAGACAGTTGTTCAGTGGAACGGCTATAAGACGAGCCGATGACCAGCGTGAATGACGAATATGCATGTGAATGCCATCGCTGCGAGCAGATTGGCGAGTTCTCCATCGCCGTGGTGTCGATTCAATCCCGCAAACCCGACAGCTGATCAGCAGCGCCACGGCTTCGATCTCGTGCATCCGAGTCCTGCGCATTTCTTGGCTCACCGCCTAAGCACCAGCCGCCGATCTGGATCACCAATGCCAAGCACGGCCAGATGCTGCGGTGCCATACTTTGATTCGAGCTCGTCCGCGTTATCAACAAGAGAAAAACCAGTCTTTGGCCATAAGAACCGACCGCGAAGTCTCGATGTACACGAGACAATGGGAGGCGGTTAGAAAAAGGCTGGCACAGAAGCGAGTTGAGCCGCTCAAATTGGCGTGAAGCCAGTCATCAGGATGCTCTCGATCAGCCCTGCCGTCCTAACGACATTCTGCGCGGAGATCTACGTCTCAAAAGCGTGCCGAGACAGGGTGGAATGTCGAGCTTGATAAGAGTATGTTCCAGTGACGATCTCGTCTGGCGTGAGAAGCACATCGGCCTCCCGAAATTTGGAAGTCCTGCCGTCGGCGACGGATTGGAAGGTCTACAAAATCTGCCAACAGAAGTCAGTAGCACCCGTTCTACATATGCATCTAATCCATTCTACACCAGAACATGTCCGAAGTGTGGAGGCGGTAGCGAAGCCCCGAGCCGCAATGCCTACTCGGACGAGCATAAGTGGCTGTCAGGTTCGGCTGAGACGCTCGAACGGCCAGTCTCGGGCTTCGGTCGTGGAAAGGCTGAGTGGCTACGCCTCGAACCGCTCGAGCTGCAGCAAGAGGATATATAACTCCTAATGAGAGTCAGGTAAGAGCGGCCCATCCACATCTCTGCTTTGCATTGATTAACGCACCATGAAGCTATCGCTAGCGACTCTCTTTCCATTTGTTACGATTGTCGCATCACAGCGAATCCGATGCGGAAGCCCCAAGCCTTCTCAATCACAGCTGGATCAACTCAATGTGACGACCGCATCAACTGCCAATGCTAGAGTGGCCAATCCAAATGTGGCAACATACGTTCACGTCGTCACCACTCAGGCGAAGCAGGGCCAGTATAGCCAGGCAATGATCAACCAGCAGATACAAGTTATGAACAGCGACTACAGTTCGACAGGCATCTCCTTCACGCTCAAGGGAACGGACTTCACAACCAATGATGCGTGGGCTGCTGCTTCACCGTGAGTCCGACACAAGGCTGCCAATACATTGACAAGGGTGCTTTTACAAGAACTGGGCTGACTCTTTCGTTCCCCAATTTATAGTGAGTCCGCTGAAGAGAAGGCCCTGAAGCAAGCGCTCCGCAAGGGCACGTACTCCACACTGAACCTCTATTTTCTCTCTGATCTTGGAGACGATCTTCTCGGCGCCTGTTACTTCCCAGTGCCCAACCCATCAGCAAACGATCGAATCTTGGATGGCTGTCTAAACCTCGCCGACTCCCTACCAGGTGGCAGTGCGGCTCCATACAACCTCGGAAAAACAGCTTCCCACGAGACCGGGCATTGGTTTGGGCTTTATCATGTGTTTCAGACCACGCTTGCAATCACCATCCCTTCAGTGCCATGCGCGGCAGTAGGAGCGGGCGACTACGTATCCGATACGCCAGCGCAGCTCACGCCGACGTCGGGATGTCCAGCTTCCAAGGACTCATGTCCAAGACTTCCTGGCCTGGACTCGATTCATAATTACATGGACTATTCCACCGATATTTGCATGAATCAATTCACTGCTGGACAGGGTTTTAGGGCCAGAGCAATTTTCCAAGCTCTTAGAGCCGGGAAGTAGATAGCCTTCAGGAATACCGACGAGTCATGACATTCGCTTGCTTGCCCTGAGCTGTACTTTGGGACCTGATAATGATCATAGAATACCTCCAGCCATGAGAGACGGGTATCGTCCGTGCCCCTACATCATATCATTTTCTGGCCCGCTGAATGATCGGAGAGTAAGCGTGCTTGATTTCTTTGCGTGCGTGACATGGAATGCTCTGGAGCCGAAAGAAAGCATGATCAGAACAACGGGTGTAGTCAAACTTCAGGATGAATATTGTTCTTCTTCTGCTTCGTGCCGCGCTTCTTCCATCGGAATGTGTCAATCCACTGCTTCAACACTGCAACTACAGTAGGGAACTCGAACCATAACCACCAAGTCGCAATCACAATGATGGTCAAAGGAAGTGTAAGTGCCACGTACAGCCACCATTTGGCATTATTCAACATGCTCATGCCGAATACCGACGAGAGAAAGGTTCCGGGCAAAAACAGCATCGTCAGGGCTGCGATGACCTTCATCGAAGCACCATCGGCCCGTGTCTCCAGTGCGATTGTCGTGCTAGTAGTGCTGTTCTGCTGCATAACCAAATTGTAGACTAGATTCATGGCGGTGTCCTTTCGGACCTTGTAGCTCTGTAACCAGCGCTTCTGTGCATCGATGGATTGTGCAAGATATTGAAGGCTATCATGCGTTTTGGTAACGGCGTTTCGCATGGAAACTGAAGTGACACTTTCACGGTAGCGGTCATGAGCTTCGATAAGCCTGTGTACGATCATGCTGGCCATATCGGCATTCGCGGTCATTGAGTCGACTTCCTGCGACACGACGTTGAGTTGAATTGTGATGTCTTGCAGATTCTCGGGCTCGTCTTGCTCTACCGCCAGATTCGACTTGGCGAGAGATGTATTGGTCGGGCTGGGTTCGATGCCTTTGGCGGAGCGCTCAGCGTATTTGTCCACCCTGTCAAGTTGATCATAAAGCTGATACCTGACGGGCGTCACGACAGATCGTGCTTCAGCAAAGACTTCGTGTGTGACTAGAGCATGGAGCATGAATGGATCCGCTGCTTCGGTGACAGTGGCAGCACGAAACGCATCCTCCAGCCTTTCTTGGATGACCTTGAGTTGAGC
The DNA here is from genome assembly GCA_001578225.1 of Pseudocercospora musae. Lineage (NCBI taxonomy): Eukaryota > Fungi > Ascomycota > Dothideomycetes > Mycosphaerellales > Mycosphaerellaceae > Pseudocercospora > Pseudocercospora musae. The sequence continues at coordinate 11,107 of LFZO01000367.1, read as the reverse complement.
CTGCTCTTTGCTGCAGCTTATCACGTAGGTCGTCGCCTTTGTCGTCAGATCGTGGGTCATATAGATGCTCAATGGCACATCTTTCTTGTGAAGATTCCAGCGAGGTTGCTGACAAAAGAACTCTGTATGATGTGAGTGAACTGGAAGAGTCAAAAATATCGGCTTGCTTCACTTACCCAAGCATTGTTGATCTCCTTGCAGATTGTAGCTTGCAAAATCGCCTGGTGCCCAATACTCGGGCTCTCCTAAGAGCATGGGTAAGAATTGGGGGCTGATACTGAGTGATTCCAGCAGAAGTGCGGTTGATGCGGCGTCGAGAGATACGCGACATCCGAACGACGTCTCGGGCGCCCTTTCAAGCGTACAGAAGCTGTCAAAACGTGAAAATGAGACTTTAGATATGATGAGTCCTACTTGAGGAGGCTTACATCGCCCTGAAGCTGCCATTATTGCTATTGTCGTTGCTCTGTACCCAGGAATCAGCATTACATCTGTTCGTAAGTAACAGAACAGACCTTGAGACATTTGGCGATACTGTCCTTGTCGACATATTTGAGCCACTGGGAGGACTGCTTGATGCTCTCAAAGATATCGCAGCTGCAGACTTTCGCAAAATTTGACAGGTTGTCCAGAACTGCTTGATAGTAGCGGACATCGTGCAGAGAGCCACTCAGGCCAGTTGAATTCTTGGGATAGCCTGGCCTTGATGTGTCCGGCCGCGTGACTGGTTTCCATGCTGTAGCCCGTCTATGCCCAGAGCCTAGCCGGTGAGAGACATTGCCGTCTATGTCCACAGATACTTGCGTGGTGTCCTTTGACATGGTTTGGAAAGACACGCAGAATGTTCAGGTGCAGTCCTGGATGTGGAAAGAAAAGTCAGACTTGCGTGCAATGCGCAAGGCTGCTTTCAAGTGCTCGTGAGAGTCGTGACTTGGGCGGCCTCTTCCCCCATTTGAAGCTACACAGTATCCTATGCTGGGTTTAGAGCTCAAGCGAAATCCCATGGCATATCAAGTTACAGCTATTGGTGAAATGGCGTCCAAGGCTGGCCTTTCGGTGGCTTAGAGAGCCTGGATGCCTGAAGGATTGCAACCCATGATGGGGAGGTCGCCGCAAGCCTGTTCCAGAGTACAGATTGAGGGCAGCACTTGGCAGTACCGATCACTGTTGACAAGCCAGAGCAAGGCGGAGCCCGCAGTAGTCTTCGATGTTCCTGATGATTTGGAGCAACGATGGTGGTTGTTGTGAAGTCGTCTCAACCTCGGCAAGGATCATGGCTTGGCAATGTTTACCGTCAGGCTGCTTCACCCTATCTCCTACTCAGACCAGAAACACGTGACTGCACAGCCACGCCGCAGTCCTTGTTTCTGGTGATTCGTGTCAAGCCACACACTAGCCACACACGTGACCTACTACACACACACATACACTTAACACGATCACTGATTTCTAGTCTGGTCTCCCAAGATAGGCTTCACCCCAAGATTTCATGTATTCCAAGAACAACACAATAGCTCCAAGAATGATCAACACATTGTCCAACCTGAGATTCAGTGCGCCAGGCTCCTTGCGTGAGGAAAACACTTCGCCATCCTCGCTACGGCCACTCACGAGCATCGGTCGCACGAGGCGCAGAGCAACAATGTACTACGGATTGCTATCATGATGCACAGAAGCACAAGGCCGCAGGCCACTCGGGAGATGTGTGTCAAGTGCTGCAGAGAAACATGAAATCGCGGGAACCCAGAAGCGAGTGCAAAAACGCATCATATGGGATGAAATGAGAAAGAAATGGAAGCGATGCAGCGGTCCACCGGGAATATTGCTCCGTACATTGACGTGGTCAGGCTACAACAATGTACGGGCAACGCTATCAATGAACGGCATGCGTCGTAAACTGCTACGGTCAAGCTCCTTTCAATTCTGGAAGAGACTCTGCAGAAAATAGCAGCAGCTTACGTTGAGCAGATGCTCGTAGCAACACGCTGTCCAACCTCTTTCCTAGGCCTATGTTTTACCAGAATGCACAGCAGCCTGCCTGTGAGTAGATTGCGTTGTATCGCTGGGGCTCGGCAGGATGTCACAATCCAAAGCAAGCAAACAGCGTCGCATTTACGACTCTCTTATATGCAGCACGGCGAACACGATTCGTGAGCCGACAACTATCGCTGCCAAACCGTCTACACGATGAATCTCACACTCGCTACACTACTCACACTCGTCAGCGTCGCCTCTGCTCTCAATTACACAAGATGCGGCACGCGTACACCACCTCAATGGCACTTGAAGCAGCTCAAGGTCGTTGATAGCGAGACAAGTTCCCGCCTTGAACCTGTCAACATTACGGCGTACATTCACGTTGTTACCACACCATCGAAAAAGACATCTGTCACGCCAGAGATGTTGATGAAGCAGCTGCGGGTCATGAACGATGCTTACAGTCAAATTGGAATCTCATTCACGCTCGGAGACGTTGATCTTACAGTCAACAAGGAATGGGCGTCCGCCGCGCTGTGAGTCTCACTCTTGGCTTGGCTCCATTCGCTGACAGTGGGATTTTGCGCCTAGAGGGTCCACTCCCATGAGAAATATGAAACGTTCTTTACGGAACGGCACATACTCCTCTCTAAATCTCTACTTCATGTCAGACCTCAGAGACGAATACGGAATGACAGGATTGCTCGGACAATGTGACCTCCCACACGCAGATGCCACTGCCTCAATTTTCACGCTCGACGGCTGTGTCATTCTGTCCGATACGCTCCCAGGAGGCAATCAGACGGGGTACAATCACGGATTTACTGCCGTCCACGAAGTCGGACATTGGTTTGGCCTCTTTCACGTCTTTCAAATGGACGATGATTCCATGAGTAGGTCTTTGCTTCCATGTACTGGCGTGGGAGATGGAGATATGGTGGATGATACTCCGCCTCAGTCAACGATGACGAGAGGATGCCCTGCGGATAACACGAAGGACTCTTGTCCAAATTTGCCGGGGTTTGATTCTATTCATAACTTTATGGATTATTCTTTTGATCGCTGTTTGACCGAGTTCACACCTGGACAGGGTGATCGAGCTCGGGCCAAATACAGGGAGATGAGACTAGGGAAATAATTTCCAATGGGAAGTTCACTCCATGATGGCGGGTCTGACTTCGTTGGCAAACGGACAGAATGGTGATGTTTCTGCTTATTCACAGAAAAATTCTATACATCTATGCCAGCCTTCTCGCCAAACTCGGCCAGCGCCCTCATTGGTCCGTAGTGACACCAAGCCTCATACTCCTCGTCAGAATGGCACATTACAACACCAACCATACCAGCAGCATTACAATAGATCGTGACCCCGTTCCCGTCCTCAAACCAGCCCTTGCTCCGCGGTATTACAATAATCTCATCCACTGTCATGACAAAATTGTGAGCCTGCTTTTCGTCCATTCTCAAATCTTTCCGGCATTCATTGTAGCGAAGCAGAATCTCCATTCCAGATGTACAATCATTAATAGTTCGTGATGCAGCTCGAAAAGCCAAGCCCTCGCCTTTCCTATCAGGAATTCCCTTCCACGACTTCACCCACGGCAGCACCTGCATATGCTTATGACCTACACTACTCCCAGCCTCCACACCGCAATTGAAAATACCAAAATGGGCTTTGCCACCCAGTTTTCTAAGCGCCTTCCATAGAGCATCAAGATCTTGGGCATTGAGAGGATCGCTTTGTGGCTGAAATTGCAGAGTAGGAAGAACGAACTGTGGTCTAAGGCTACAGAATTTGTTCAAAATCAACTTGTGTGTGCCATTGATGATGTCTAAACTCCAGTCGCCATCGCTTTCTGGGAAGGCTTCCTTTCTCGGTGTCTTTTTCTGCTCGGTGTCTATGGGTTTGGATTTCAGGCTTTCTGCTAAGTAGAAGGTGAACTGTCGCGAGTGAGCACTGGAAACGACTGGATATGTGTTTTCTTACGTTGAATGGCGAAGCTTCGACGTGTCGAGGCTTTACCTCTTTCCATAGTAGTTCGCCACTGGCCACCAGGCGATCGAATTGTTCTAGTGCTTTCGCAGCAAGATCATGTTCTTCTGTAGTGTTTTCTGAGCCAGTCATGGTGAGTGTCGCTGCTTGTAGAACTTTTTCACGATTCTCATCATCAAGGGAAGAAAGAGGGAGAATGGGAAGTGGAAGTCGTGCTAAGGAAATCAGGGCACACTTGAACGTCATCGAATGAAATATTGATTGAAGCATCTCTTCAAGGTAGTCGGTCTATGCAAATGGCAGCCAGCACAACCTGCCTGTTGCGCCGAGGTTATGTAGTAGTCAATGACCGACAGCAGGAATTCAAATGTCAGAGGACAAAGTCACTCCACCTCACATCCAAAACATCGTATCATCCAGAGCCGCGTTCCAAGGATTAACGCCTTCCGGACCACCTTGCTTCCACACACGCTTCACCTCATCCAACACGTCCTTCTCCTCGTTACACGTACCTTCTCCATCGTACAGATAACGCAGATGCTGCTTGACTCGGATGGCAGGGAGGGAGGACAATGTTCGTGGACATAGCAGATCTTCCACGTGGTTCATTGAGAATGAGCTTGCGAATATGGTCCTGCTTGGTCCAGAAATGGATCATCTTGTCGAACATGGTCGTACGACAAGGACGCCACCAGTAACCACATCGCCAACCTCGCCTTCGCAATGCGCGCCAACGACAGGTGAGAAGTGCATTCCGAATGCAAAAAAAAAAGAGTCAAAGAAGTGGTATTCGGAGGCTTGTATGAGACCTGTAGTTGATAAGCTATGCGATAGCTGTGCTCACCTAACACGGATTCTAGCACAGCTTGGAATCTAGCACTTGCGTATGAGTAAGCAAGCCTGTCGCCATCGTGAGCCATTTTGTGTCTAAAGATAAGTTGAAAGAAAGAGATGGGAAACACGAAAGCGCGACAGCGTGCTTACTAAGTACGGCAATACCCGAAACATAGTCTGATTAGACCATTTCCGAACCTCGTCTTCCTTCACACGACTTCTTCCGCAAAACTGCTGCTTTCATCCTTAGGGCTTTTATCTGCCAGCAGGTCTATTTTCCATTCTCCCAGCCCTAACAAAACATAAAACAGTATACACGCTCTAAGACCAGGCAGCAGGAGACACGCTAGCCCTCGTGCGCCGCAGCTGATAGGGCTCGCCATTTGTCTATTCGCCTCCTTTGCGGTCCATCTGCTACCATACTCCAGCTGTCGCATATGTCTACCTCATCCGCATCCCAAGAATCTACGTCTCTTTCGTAGGCGCAAACAGCTGTCTCCGATGAATCTACATTATCAGGAATGTTATCAAGCCACTGGTGCATATCATAAGAGTCGGCAGAAACTACCCAGTCTCTCTCCATACTGATCCGATAGCCGTCATCGACATTATCAATGAAGCCGGAGTCAATGTCTGATCCGGGAGGCTGAATACCGGCGTCTAACATGGCTGCTTTCGCAACTTCGTACTTGGTCTCCGCTTTTACGAGCCAACGGGTGAGGCGCTGTGTCTCCTGGAATTGCTGAATGTCGAGCTCGGTCCTCGAACCAACCTCTTCGCCCTCGTCAAGTGCCCTTTGGTGTTCTTCGATCTCGCGATCAAAGTCAAAGTCTCGATCATAGAGCATTTTCTGAGCATCCTCGAGCAGTTGTCGAGCCGAGTTGAAGTTATATCGGAGCTTCCTTTCCACGTTAGGTGTGTTTGGAGCCAAATTGGCTGGTCTCGGTGTGATATCGCGCTCCAAAGATCCATTCGACTTCGAAGGTTGCGGTACAATGCTGCTATGTTCTTCCTCTTGCCGCAAATCGAACTCTTCTTGCTCAACAACTTGCTCAGGGAAAATCCGCGGTACCTCTGGTTCTGCTGCTATCGGGATCGGTGGACCACTATTGTCTTCTTCATCCTCGTGATCCGGCTCCTGCTGTCTTCTAGCACAATGGACCTGAGACTTGAGCGCAGAAAGCCTGCTCGAGTGCCTGATTTTGCGCAATGGCGCAAGGATGACTATGCCAACGGATGCCACCCTGCCAAGCAGCGAAAAATTCATCTTCATCGTGCGCGAATCCTTTCTTGAGCGACGGTTCAAGTGATTTAGGAAAGTCTTTCGTCGAGACAGAACGAACCGCCGATGGGAGTCGCGGGGAACAGATGTCTTTTTTACTGCGCATGTTTGCTTGCTGTTGCCATGGGTGAACAATGCGTTTGTTATTCATTCACTTGCAACTTGTTTACTAGCTGACGGGTTTCAGGCGACAACCCCATTCAGTCTACACGTCCATGCATCACAATGGCATTGTCGGGGTCAGGAGCGAATGGCCCACCAGTTCATGCCCATCGCGGGGCGCCATCACCGGCTGAATATATCGCGAGCGGGCGCAGGCCGCCAAGGCGACCATCGAGAAGGAAGAGAACCGCCTCCTTCGTATTCAGGCCCATAAAGTAAATTCTGAGCGAAACCGGGTGCCAGAGTATTCAATGGTGATCGGTAAGTGGGGTGCGAAGTCGAAGCCGCAGGAACCCGTTAAGACGAAGGATCACGGTGTTCTCTTCTCCCATCAGACGCCCGGCCTCATCGTGTGCCACACTAATACATTCCCATTGCCAAAGAACTCCAAGAAGAAGCTAGGCGATAAGGGTGTCTGGGTCGATCGGCATGGTGTTATGCAAGAAGATAAGCCGCGGTATCACATCATCGCCGCTCGCCACCGTCGTAAAGTCAAGGAATATCGCATCATGAGCCACGGAGGCAAGGGATTGGAGAACGTTAACGAGGAAGATTGGCCGGAGTATATCAACCTTAAGCCATACGACGTCGCCGATGAGGACTACGTGAAGCAGAACGAGGAGGCTCCGACTCTGGAAATTGCACACACCTATGGCAAGCGCAAGATCGATTGGACAACATCAGTCGTTCGTCTTTCCGACCCAGTGGTCCGCGATATCGACTGCGACGAGCTTGAGAAGGCTGGTCAGCTCACCGAGGAGAGCCTCGAAATTCTCCTCGAAGAGTTGCGGAAGATGGAGGGTCGTGATCACCTTGCGGAGAAAGAAGGAAGGAGATGAACAAGGGTACGATCATGAGAATGAAACAAGCATCGGAGAGGTGAAGGCGTTTGCAGTTTTTGGCTTTTTGAACTTGGCATGAACTCAGCATGAGAGCCGGCGAGCCTCGCGACCAGCAATGACAAAAGCACAAGAGCAAGACGCAGACGGTTCTTGACACTCGCTTTAGAGCTGAAAGCGCATGGATTCAGATACGACACTAGCATTGTCAGATACCCAGAATTTCGCGAGATAGCCTGGGTCCGGCTCAGGACCACAATGCGATTTGATTGACACGAGGTCTTGCATGCTTCTAATACCTCTTTTGTCATCAGTTATCATGGGTAGGAGCACGGAGCGGATTTGGCCTAATGACGATAGGTGAGCTCGCGAGAGATGTCCAAGTACTCACCTGGTCCCAGTGCAAACAAACGGCGCTTCGAAGGGGTCTGCTAACAGCATGCGTCTCTTTCGTCAAATGGTGTGTTAAACAATTGCCAGCTCGAGTGAGCCTCTGCGCAGTGAGCTACGGTGAGCAGCCCAGTTCAGCAAAGCCAGCATTGAAGTAGTTCTCTATTAGAGATTCCTGCAATGGGTCTTTCTGTCTCTTTATACTGCCTTCCATGGCCAATCTTCTCTAACGCTTACTAAGTACGGGAGTAGCCGGACACCTCATTGTCTTTACTTATCAAACATCACTTGGTATCTAACAAAATCGTACATTTCGATATCTTGGCAATATAATCAAAGCCAATCGCCTGTGTTCTCCCATTTGCTCGAGCAATAAGGCTATTTCTATCCGTTCATGGTCGCAGCTGCCAGAGCTCTCCATTTGTCTATCCGCCTCCTTTGTGCTCCATCTGCGACTATGCTCCAGCTGTCGCATATCTCAACCTCTCTCGCGCTCCATGGGTCCGATTCTTTGATGTGACTATTATCATCACTTTCCGAGGATTCCAGCTGCGTTTCGTCGGCGATCTCGCCGAGCCAACGATGGATGCGATTTGAGTCGAGATTGACTACCCAGTCTCTTTCTGTACTAATGCGGTAGCCGTCATCGATATCGTCAACGAATCCGGATGCGAGATCTGACCCCGGTAGTTGAATTCCGGCATTGAGAAGAGCGGCTTTCGCGAGATCGAATTCTCCTTCTGCTTCGATTAGTGCGCGAGTTAGCTCTCGACTCTTCTGCAGCTGCCGTAGCTCAATTCCGGACAAAGACTCGACATCTGAGCCTGCTAATACCCGATCGTTGTGTTCTTGGAGCTCTTCGTCGAATTGCATTTCGCGCAACTCGAATAGCTCTGTGGCCGCATCGAGCTGCTGGCGGTAAATGTCGAAATCGTACAACAGTCCCTCAATGTCGGTCTCATTTTCTGGAAGACTCTCGGCTGGCACGTCTTCTTCAACATCGGGCTCGATGCGCAATGATTCGCTGTCTGAACCTGCACCCTGGGTGGCATCAACTTCGCTATCATACGCCACTATCGAAACGTCGTCAATTTGATGCTCGTGAGATTCCGCTTCTGATTGGTCTCCCAGAGTTTCAACATTGATAGATTCGGCGTGTGCTTTGTCAGTGCCCGCTGAAGCAGCCTGAGTGGGCTCGTTTTCGCTCGCGAGCTCTTCTTGCGAAGCGTTACCGACTCGAGATTCGTGCGGTCCGCATTCTGGAACACCTTGGAGCGACTCAATACCGGTAACCTTGGCCTCTGTGCCGACAGTCAGATCTTTCGGGGGCATCAAAAAGCGAGCAAAACGCTTTTTGAAAATCACAACCTTTTTCGATCTTCTCAACTTTTGCAGGGAGGTCGCCAGTAGCTGGCTGGGGGCGACAACGTATCTCGCGTCGATGAACGGCATGATTCACAGCTTGAACTTCGATTCTTATCTTCGGGTCGTCGTGTTCGAGCGGGCCGGTCTGAAAAGCTGGACTTGGGGTGAAAGGCAGAAAACTCCGGATGCACTGTACAGGAAATGAAGGGTTTTATGCTTTCTATGTTTGCTGCCCTTGTGTGTCAGCGAGTCGTGGACAATGGCATTGTTTGCGCAGTATTCACTGCGGAGAAAGTGAATTCTTGCGCAATAGCTTTGTCTGTTACATGCAAGGCCGGACATCGATCAAGTCGCGCATCTCTTGGCAGCCTGACCATTATCGAGTTCGAAGGGAGCTCACGGTACTGGGACTCCGAACACGGACTAAGCTCTCTTGGACTAAGCATAGACGAAGTCTGCTTGGGTGTTGGCAGCTCAACCAATCTCACCTGCGGTGAGCCATAAGAATATGATATTCAGGATCTTCGCAACGAATCATCCGCCCACTCTTCCTTTCCTATGGACTGGACAATGCTGTTGTTGACGTCCAGTGAATGGTGAAGTGATTGGAGCTCAACATCCACAAGTCGGCTCAATATCGTAAAACTGAGTAGTGTCCTGTCGTCTTACAGGTTATTCTGATTACTGTCAGAGTACACAGAGCTATCCTTGAGGGAAAGTGAATAGAGCAAGGCAACACAGCGCCATTCACAACCCCGCTCCATGACTTACTCCCCATAATTGAAGGGGTTTACAGCTTTCTTTCTGCTCTTGCTCACCTCGCCCTTGACAACACACCCTAGAGACTACCCGACGACATTTGCAAAACTCTAGAGCAACACGACAATTGCTACGACGTTCAGAGAGGACACGACCCAAGATAACCAGCACTATGGCGACTCGCAACTTCGTGAAGAACCTCTTTGGCGGCGAGGACAAGGAGAATATCGACCCAGAAGGTGGCTTTCAAGCTCCGAAGCGACACCAGCGAAAGGCTACTCAAAAGGCAGGAAAGATTGCGCAGTCAGAAATGGTGAAGCTTGCATGTCAGACGGTAGAGCGCGAGCCTAACGGTGACTGGAACGGCCAGAGGGTGCGAAACATTGCTCGTCGCGATGCTCGAGACACTCTGGCAAATCGGGATGTTGAGAAGACCCGTAACGTCAAGGCTGCACAAGAATGGGTTCGCCAAAATGCCCGTGTCAATAACGACCTAAACAACGGCAAGGTCATCGGCAAGAGCGGCGTCCAGAGCGGAGAGCAGAAAGCGACGAAGGGCGGCGTCAAGTTCGCAGACCAGCAAGTTGGCACCATTATGTGGCGTTACGACTTCAAGCCGATCAAGGGCCACCCAACCAAGGAGGCCGGCGACGAGGGCACGGTCTGTGTCCACGGTGTCTGGTACTACGTCAATGGTCGCTTCTGGATAATTATCATGCGCCACGAGGACTCAGTCGTCGAAGTCCCTATCCTGACGCACAAGGATACCGGCCTGGAGAAAGTTCCGAAGGCTAAGCACAATGAGTATTTGAACCTCTGTTGTATATCAGTCAGCATGCTAAGGTGACAGGGGAGGAACAATAACAGGTAGCTTTTAAGGGCACTGATTCAGGGCTACTATTATAGACTTATTCAGTCTATTACATACTAACTTAGGGTCACTAACAAGGACATATAAAGGTTGACTAGTTAGCTACCTTCTATAGTTCATGCAATTTAGTAGGCAATTCACAAATGTCTCGGTCTATACTATTAATTTATAATAGGTTATAAGCCCGGCGCTCTAAGCTTATCCTATCTAAGAGAATAGACTAAGAATTATTATTATTAAGAAGGGTAACTATAGATTAAGTAGAACTACTAGAGTCAATAACTAAGATTAGTCTACCCTATAGTACTAGCCTAAACAAGTACAATTAGAAGATCTAAGTAGAAAGATCTAGCTAAACAACAAAATAGTATATAAGGACAAATCTAATAATAAGATCCTTAAGAAGGGTACTAACTTTTATACTTAGAAAACTATCCTAGAAGGGGAGCTTATTAAGGAAAAAGTCCTTAGATATGTCTTTTATAATCTAGAATAGTATAACCTAGAGGTTATGCTAACTAGAGAAGACTAATAAGATACTATAATAGTTGTAAACGATACTCTATAGGTACTAGTCTTAGCTAAAACTAAATATAAGCTAGTACTAAAGGAATTCATAGAGGGAGATTACTAAG
>LFZO01000366.1:0-40335 GCA_001578225.1 Pseudocercospora musae | reverse complement strand
AGGTTTCTACGGTAATAGCGACCTAGGCGATACGTAGATACTATAGGACGAGTACTAAGTAGTACAAAAGTAAAGCTTCCTTTATGTAGCCGGTAGTATAGCCGGTCTTTTAAGTAACGCTTATAGAACCTAGAAAAAGTCTAGGTTCTAACCCGAAATTAGTATAGGTCCTAGAACCCGAACCTAAACCAATCGTCCGGTGCCCGCTAAGAAACCGAACCTAGACCCAATTTCTCGGGTTGTACCTAACCTACTAGGACGTCTATATATTATGCTCTACTCTTACTATTATCGAGCCTTATTACGTTATTTTTAGTTATTACGTATTAGATTTTTTTACGTATACTCTCTAACTATAGCTAGCTATACTACCGGCTATAGATTTAGCTTTACCTATTACTTTAGAATTATATTAAATCTCGCCTAGTCGCGTATATAATAGCTTCTACTCTTGCTATTATCGAGTAGTCTTACTATTATCGAGGTCTTATTACGTTACTTTCTATTATTTTCTACTTACTTCCCTAGAGACGGTAGTAACGACGTTTTTGTTATATTAACCTATAATACAATCGCGTATAATAACAACTTTCTTTAATTCGGCTTTTATATTATATATTACCTATTCTTTGCCTATATTATAGTTCTATACCTTTAGTCGTATACTTATTATATTTAGAATAGCCGGAAAGTCCGTCGCTACCGCCGCTAAGAAGAATAATAAAGGTACTACTCGCGTCCTTTATAATATCTATACTACTATCTATAAGGTCTAGAAAAGTACTACCTTTAAGCCTAGTAAGCTAAATAAGAAGGCAACTATAAGCGTACGTCGTAGAAACGTAGGTAGTAAGTTCTACTTCTTGTATAGCTAGCTATATAGCTAGCTATATAGCCGGCTATAACTAATTATCTTTTAGAAAACGTACTATAGTAGATTAAGACTACGCAAATGTCTATCGACCTTATAATCCTACGAGCGCTATTCTAGATACTAATTAAATAGTTAATCTACGATACTAGTATTACTAGCGCTAGCTAGTTCCGTATTTAGTTCAATACTATCGAGGTATTACGTAAGGCCTCTAAACTATATCTTACGACTTTCTTCGAGTATATATTGCTCCCTAACGTCCTTAATATATACTAACTCTAGATAGCTATTAACCTACTAGCCGTCTATACTAAGCGTATTACTATTTAGTAGAAGGACATTATTATACTAAGTTTGCTTCTAAAGGGCTATAGTATCTTTATTAGAGATATAGACGTTAGCGAGAATCTATATAAGAATCGTCGTACGTAATAAAGGAACGGAAGGGTAGCTATTAGCGCTATACTATAGAAAGAAATAACTACTCTATCCTTAAGGACTACGATACTAGTAGTATATATAGAAGAAATAACTAGTTTGTCCTTTAGGACTACGATAATAGTAGTATANCTCCCTAACGTCCTTAATATATACTAACTCTAGATAGCTATTAACCTACTAGCCGTCTATACTAAGCGTATTACTATTTAGTAGAAGGACATTATTATACTAAGTTTGCTTCTAAAGGGCTATAGTATCTTTATTAGAGATATAGACGTTAGCGAGAATCTATATAAGAATCGTCGTACGTAATAAAGGAACGGAAGGGTAGCTATTAGCGCTATACTATAGAAAGAAATAACTACTCTATCCTTAAGGACTACGATACTAGTAGTATATATAGAAGAAATAACTAGTTTGTCCTTTAGGACTACGATAATAATAGTATACATAAATAATAATATATTCTCTATCTCGATATTTCGCAATTTCCGCCTTTCTAATATTTCTATTATTCGCTATAAACCTATTGAATTTTTAGGTTTAAACCTAGACAAACTTCCGGTTCCCTAAGATTAGACCTAGACAAATAGGTTAGGTTCGGTTTTGACCCCGAACCTAACCCAAACTAACCTACTAGGACGTCTAATACTATAGGATAGCGATACGACTACTAATACTACTATAACGATTATATTATATATTAGTACGTTTACTCTTCGATTTTGTTTAGATATATAAGGACGTATAGATCTTTCCTATTAGGGGGGAGATTGTTATAGTCGGGCCTAGTATCGGTACGATACTAGAATATCTTATACTTATAGAACGTAGTTTAGATAATTAATTAACTTATATACTAACTATTACGATCGTCCCGTCTTTATAGTACCTATCATTAGGCCTAAAGCGCTTACTAGTAGTAACTAGGATAGTAGGACTAGTAGTACTACGCTTATATAACGTAAGTAGGATACTAGCTAGATCTATACTAGAAGAGGTATAAAAATTGTTAGTAAGTATATAAGGGGAGCTTATATAGTACTAGCGAGGTACTAGTATAGTACTAGTAGAAAGCTTAGAAATAGGGAGAGTTTTTAGATAGACTATAGATACTACTTATATATAGGCTACCTAGTTACTAATAACAATAATTAATATATTCTTAGGAATATACTAGACCTACCTAGTAACGTTACTAGTAGTAAATATAAGAATTCTACTATATAATAACGAAGAGTTTTCGTATAGTAACTAGCTATCCAAGGTAGCAATATATACGATATATATTTGAAGTACTAGAGGCATAAGAGAATATATAGATAGGATAGCTTAATAGGTAGTTAGGTTTATCTATAGCTAGGGATAGCTATACTAGGAGAAAGGGGATAATTGTAAGGACCTTAATAAGGTAAGGTCTCCTACTAAGCCCTAAGTATACTAAGTAGTATATACTAAGTATATATACTAGATATACGTAACTTATATAGCCTTTCTTACTAGGTACGCTATATAATCCTTTTAGGAGGTACTTATTAGTTCTACTATCTACTAAGCTATTAGTTAGGTAGGTATTCTATACGTTACTATATACCTAGTCTCTAATAGTAATCTACTAAAATATAAAGAATAAGAGAGACCTTTATATTAAATACTTTTTCTCTTTATATATTAAATTAGAGAGATAGCTACTTACTCTAGATAGGGAAATAGACTAGTAATATAAAAATTATAATAATAATATTCTATATTAACTTTTAGTATTATAAAAGATATCTTGTTACGATTACGGCCTAGTCGGCCTATTTACGGGCCTAGTCGGCCTATCTAGAGTCGAAATAGGCTAAGAAGGGCCGGGGCGGCCTATCTTAGCCTATAGGCATATATCTTCTTTCTAGATACCTCTCTCCTCTTTCTTCTTTAGTAATTCGAGTAGTTCTAATCGAGTACTATATACTACGTAGTATATACCTCTTTTATATACGAATTACTCTTCTAAAGTATACTACGTAGTACTTAAAATAGTATAGAAGAAAGCAAAGGCCTCGGTATCTAACCTAGTTAGCTAAGAAAACAACTAGGAAAACTTTCCTAATACCGAGTAGGACAATAATTCCTCTACCCTAGCTAACGACTCGCTAGGGGACACTATCGATAATAATAAGGAATAGGGCGACGCCGAAGAGGACCGTAACGACGAGGTCCTAGCGGCCTAGCTCTAGTACGAAGAAGAACGGGCTAAATAGGTAGAGTAACGCCTCGAATTAGCCCGTCTTAGGAAAAGAATAGCCGATATAGCTTAGGAAGCCTTCCTCCTTACGGAGCAAGGGGGTGTTTAACTAGGTACGGCCTCCGCTATACTACCCTCTATACCTATAGGACTAGCTATCCCTAAGGCGAGGAACCTCTATATATTCGAAGGCAAGGGGCGTACGGACTACGACTAATAGGTTACTAACTACGACCGTATCTTTAGGTAGGCCCCTTATATCTATTCTATAGAAGAAATAAAAGTAGACCTAGCTAAAGAATAGATAGAAAGGGAGTAGCAAGTTAAATAGAAGCGGTATACTAGGTATTCGGACCCTAAGGAGTATACCTAGGAAAAGATAAAGTAGGTAATACTAGACTCTATAGGGACGAAAGAGGAACGCTACTAATTAGCCCTAGATAGGCTAAAGTAGGCTAACTAGAGGAGTCGTACCCTATCCGAGCTACTAGATTATATAAAGATCTAGTAGGATAAGGTCGAAGAGGACTATTAGGACTATATAATATACGACTTCGTAGTAGCTATAGATAAGAAGATCCGCTATCGCATCGAGGTAGGCTAATAGCGCTTCCGAATACTAATCGAAGTAGAAGAGATAGCGAATACCTACTACCGCTTACTAGAGAACGAGCGTAGGTCCTATAGGGATAAAGACTAAGGTAATAAGAAGCGCGGCCGCTCCGACTTAGACAATAGCGCTACTAGCTCGGTAATAGATAAACTATCTAGAGGCTAGGAAGGTCGTAGCTAAGGTAGGAAGGGCTAAAGCTCCCTATAGAGGCGCTAGAACGTCCCTAGTAGGTTCGAGAAGGACAAAGAAGTCCCCTAGTACTAGTACTATAGTAAGATAGGCTATAAGAAGCCCTAATACCCTACCTATAATCTAGAATCGGGAAAAGACAAACCCGCCTAGTAGCCCTCCTAGCTACGGCGGGCTAGGTCGTTTATACTAAGGAGTAAAGGAGGAGCGCGGAGCCTAGTAGACTAAGAAGGGTCGATCGGGACTAGTTTTAGTTAATCTAACTAGATATTAAGCTATAGTAGGGCAAGAACTCCTATACGCTTAGAGGGCTTATCGATTATAGCTCCTAGGCTAATATCTTAGATAGTATAGTAGCTAAAGAGGCTAGCCTCGCCCTAAGTAATATAGACGCCGAGCGATATAAGATCCTTAACGGCTAGTCGCTAGCTATAAGTAGTAAATACTATATAACCTATAAAGTATCGGACACGAGTAGTTAGTAGTAAGGCTATATAGACAATTTCGCTATCGGAAGAATCTACGGCTTTAATATCGTACTAGGGATACCCTAGTTAGAACGATAGAACCCTTCGATTAACTTTATAGCTAAGATAGCTATCTAGAGGAGAAAGGGGGCCCGTAAATAGCGCCTCTACGCTATATCGGATCCTTCCGACTTCTCGAAGGCTATATTAGATAAGGATACGCGTCTCTTCGTAATATCGATAGTTAAGATAGACTAAGACGACCTAAATAGCTTCCCGCTAGAGTATAAATACCTCTATAGGATATTCGAGGAAGGGGACGCGTCCCTACTCCCCGATTACGGCCTATATAAGTTGTCTATCGACCTAATAGAGGGCAAGACCCCTCCCTATAACCCGTTATATAATCTTTCGGAGACTAAGTTAGTAGTCCTAAGGAAATACCTCGATAAATACCTCGAGAAGGGTTAGATCCGCCTATTAAAGTTCCTAGTAGATACTAGTATCCTCTTTACTAAGAAGAAAGATAGTAGCCTATAGCTATACGTCGACTATAGGGGCTTAAACGCTATTACGGTAAAGAATCGGTACCTATTATCCCTTATATAGGAGTCCTTAGACCGTCTCGCTAATGCTCGGGTCTTTACGAAGCTCGACATTCGAGATGCCTACTATAGGATCCGTATTAAGTAGGGGGACGAGTAGAAGACCGCTTTCTATACGAGATATAGGTACTTCGAGTATACTATAATACTATTCGGGCTTATAAACGCCCCTATAGTATTCTAAAGCTACATCCTTAGCGCCTTGTTAGACCTAGTAGATATAATCTATATCGTCTATTTAGATAATATCCTAATATACTTCTAAAACCTAGAGGAATATACTTAGTACGTTACTACTATCCTCGAGAGGCTCTAACGCTATAAGCTATATACGAAGCTTAGTAAGTACGAGTTTAATAGGGACCGGGTTAGGTTCCTCGGCTACATAATTACCCTAAATAGGGTCGAAATAGAGCTAGGAAGGATCGCAACGATTAGAGAGTAGCCCGAGCCGAGGAGCGTAAGGGATATACGTATCTTTATTAGGTTCGCTAACTACTACCGGCGTTTTATTAGGCACTTCTCCTAGATAGCTATCCTATTAAATTAGATTACGTAGGCGGAGGAGTTTAGGTATACCAAGAGACCCAATTCGTTATAGATAAAAAGGATAAAGATCTATCTAAACTATAAGTATAAAGATAAAGGAGAGATACTCCTAGGCTAGGCCTAATTAGGCGAACTAGCCTTAACTAATATCCTAAAGAAACTAGATAGAGAGTCTATTTCTAATACTCCCCTTAACTATTAGTCTAGTTAAATTAGTCTACTTCCTCATTAGAGCCCTCCTTATTATATATAACTATTACTAACAATTTCTTATTATCTATAAGCTTGTTATTTGCAATTATCTAGACTATTTGTCTTCCTATCTCTAGGTATAGGTAGAGGATTATTATATAGTTATCCTAACTATATAGTTTGTATAGACCCCTTTCCTACCTTATAGTAGTAAACCTCTAGGGTTTTTTCTAGTCTTTAAGGATATAGCCCTAGCTACAAGTACCTATTAGGTTTCTAGTAGCTTTAGTATATCTACCTCCTTCTCCTAAAGAATTGAAAGGATACTATTAGGTAATAGTAATAGTTAGCCATTAATAGCATCTCTAATAGATAACTATTAGTTAGGCAATCTAGAAAGAAGAACTTGAATCCTTACTTCTAGTTCAAGAGCTATAGCTAGCTTTAGCTAAGCATTCTTAATTCTCCTACCTAATGTAAGCAAGTATAACTATACTATATCAATTATCCTATCTATTATTTAATAGTTAAAGTACTACTTTAACATCTTTCTCCCTAATGCCTTATTATCTATATACTTCTTCTTTAGTTCTCCCTAAACTACCTTTATAGAGGTTATGTCTAAAACTAGCTCTTTGTTATCTTCTCCTAAGTATAGGGATATCTACTAGATAGTCTTATATTAAGTTTTAGTAGTAATGGGTTAGTTACTAACTTCTAGGATAGTATAGAACAAATCTTCTCCTCTTAAGAAAATCTCTATCCTTCTAAACCATTGCTCTAAATTCTCCTTTATTAAGATAAGGCAAGGTCTCTTTAGCAATCCGGATGTTTTGTCTTAAGTATCTATATCTTGTAGTATACTAGCTTAGTTGTTATTTCTAAAGGATAAGCTAGCTAGAAAGGAATTTGCTAGCTTACTAAGCATATATGTTACTAAGCTAGAAATGAATATATATAGCTTTACTAAGCTAAGAAAAGGAATTTAAACAAGAAGTGTTTTTAATAGCCTCCTAAGCTATTTTCTAGATCTAAATTCCTCTAGTAAATATACTCTACTACTACCTATATATAAGGTATAGGTAGTTATTGAGAAGTGCGTCCTTTACTTAGTAGAGGATAAATAAAGAAGCATACTACTTTAGTACCCTTCTACTATAGATTCTATAAGCAATCTTCCTTAAACATAGTAGGATTATAACTCCGATAGCCTAGTTAAGATACATTAGAGGCTTATAGTATTCTCTAAAATAGTATTTATATATAAGCTATCTAGTATTAACTAGTCCTACTTTAATCTTATATAGGATATCTTAACTAGTTCCATACTAGTTCCTATAAAAGGTAGGTAGCCTTCTAAGTAGTTATCTTAGGGCTTATAAGCTTAGTCTCTAAAGTATTATTAGCTAATAGTAGTTTAGTATATTAAGAAGACCCTAAAGTCTTCCTAGCCTCTATTGTAACTATTCCTCTTCTTAGAACTCCCCTTAATAGCCTATTTACCTTTTAAATCCTTTACTCTTCTATATCTTAGCTATAGGTTAAGCTACTTCTACTTAGTAGAAAGTTACTCTACTAGTTTCAATCTATTTAGTAGATAGCCTATTAGAGTATCTAATACGTAGGTCTTACATCTCTAATAGGAAGGGTTTATCCCTATCTTTATATAGGTAAACACTTTCCTTTATACCTAATATAAGAGGCATAACTATCTCTTATATACCTATCTTTATCTCAAGTTACTATAGGCTCTTGCCCTAGTCTTATAACTAGTTCTATCCTAGATTATATAGCTATAGATTAGGCTATTGTATACTAGCTCTTTCTTGCAAAGTGTCTAGCCCTAGACTATAGGGTCTCTCTATTACTAGTTCGGTCTCTTAAGTATTATAGACTAAGTACTAAACTTGTAGCTACTTCCTACTAGTTTTCCTTTACCTTTAAGCCTATAGACGTACAATAGCTAACCCGGGCTTATAACCTATTAAATTAGATTACGTAGGCGGAGGAGTTTAGGCATACTAAGGGACCTAATTCGTTATAGATAAAAAGGATAAAGATCTATCTAAACTATAAGTATAAAGATAAAGGAGAGATACTCCTAGGCTAGGCCTAATTAGGCGAACTAGCCTTAACTAATGTCCTAAAGAAACTAGATAGAGAGTCTATTTCTAATATACCCTACTTAATCGTTTAACGGAACGGGGGCCTAATGTAGCTAAGGATAGGTAGAGGCAACGTAAGGAAGAGTTATAGCGGCTTACCTTAGATATAGAAGCGAAGTTAGTATTCGACTAGCTTAGGGAGGCCTTCTATACGGCCCTAGTTCTAAAGTACTTCGATCTATCCTAACTAATTAGGATCGAAACGGACGCCTCGACCTACGCTATATTAGGCGTTATAATACAATAGTATAAGTACGAGGGCAAGACGTACTAGTTCCCGATAGCCTTCTTCTCGTAAAAGATAAATAGCGTAGAAAGGAACTACGATACTTACGATAGCGAGATACTAGGGGTAGTTAAGTACTTTAAGTACTAGAGGTACTACTTAGAAGGCGCGTAGTACTAAGTAGAGGTCGTTACGGACTATAACAATCTCAAATAGTTTATAATAACTAAGGAGCTTACGAGGCGCTAGGTTCGTTAGGCCGAGTAGCTCTCTATCTTTAACTTCTATATCTCGTACTATCTAGGAAGGGAAAATAGGGCCGCTAATAGGGCTAGTAGGCGCCCTAACTATATAGATATTAATTACTCTAGTTACTAGGTAAGCGAAGAGGACTTACGAACTCCCCTCGAGAGGTTATAGAGGCAACTCGTAGGCGGGAAGCCCTAGGATAGGTCGATAAGGATCGCCTCGATACGAGGAGGGCTAGAAGGAGTCGGTAAACCCTTCGTCTACCTCGCTAGCGTAGCTAAGGTCGGGGAGGTATAGGATAGCCTTGCGAATACTATTTAGGTAGTATTAGGGACCGACGCTAAGGCGATTAGGGTTAGGACGGCTCTCTAGAATAGAGACGAGTTACAATAGCCGTAGCTAGCGTAGTAGAAGGAATCCTAGGGATTCCTCTTCTACTAGGATACGATGTACGTACTAGTAGGCCTACTTCGCCTAGAAACCCTCTAGCTCTACTATAACGACCCTATATTAGGATACTTTAGGTTCGAAAGGATCCTATAGCTAGTATAGAGAGGGTACTACTAGCCTAAAGTTAGGTACTACGTTAAAGATTATACGCGTAGCTATAAGGCGTACGCCTAAGTAAAGCCTAGGAGGTACTTACCCTATAGGGTACTATACGCTAAGAAATCCTCTAAGGCGCTATAGGAAGATCTAACGCTCGACTTCGTTATAGATCTACCTCCGAGTACCGTTCTAGGCTAGACGGTAGACCTACGATAGCGTCCTCGTTATAGTAGATAGATACTCTAAGATAGCCTATTATGTCCTATATCGGAAGGAGATTATCGCCGAAGGGCTAGTAGATATCTTCTTAAGGGAGGTAGTCTATCTATATAGTATCCTATAGTCTATTACGTCCGATTAGGGACCGATTCTTATCTCTAAGTTCTAGAGTAGCCTCTACTACTACATAGGGGTCCGTAGAGGCCTTAGTATAGCCTACTATCCCTAAACGGATAGTTAGACCGAGTATTAGAACTAGACAATAGAGCAATATCTACGTATTTACTATAACTTCGAGTAAGATAACTAGGCACGCCTCCTAAGCCTAGCCGAGTTTATATATAACGATAGTTAGTATATAGTAATAGGGGCAACTCCCTTCTAGATATATAATATCTAGGACTCGCTCTATACTAGGTAGCCCGAAATACCCTAGGTAGAGGGGAAGGCGCCCTAAGCTAAGGTACTTATAGCTAGAGTAAGGGACATTCGAGATAGCCTAAAGGCTCGGCTAAAGAGGGCGAAGGAATATTAGGCCCGATAGTACGATAAAGGACGGAAGCCTAAAACCTACGCCGTCGGCGACTAGGTATACCTTAATACGAGATTCCTCGATATAGTCCGCTAGTCGAAGAAGCTAGACTATAAGTATATAGAGCCCTTCTAAGTATAGAAGTTAGTTAACGAGGCGGTATACTACCTTAAGCTACCTAAGGGCTTTAATATATATCCTATATTCTATATATTCCTCCTCGAGTACTATCTCGAGCTAGAGGTAACCTAAAGAGACTAGGAGGATCCTCCCGAGATATAGATAAGCGACCTAAACGTATATAAGGTTAAAAGGATTATCTAGAAGAAAAGGGGACCTAAGGGGAAGTAGGAATACCTTATATCCTAAAAGGGATATAGCCTATAGGAAGGAGGAGAATACCTAGGAACTAGCGGAGTACCTAAGTAAGGTAGCTCTTAAGGCGTTCGCTAGACGGACGGAGGATTAGAAAGGACCTCGAAGGAACGTAAGCGCGAGGTAGCGCCTACTCCTAACGCTAATAGCGCGTACGCCGCTATAGAGTATTAATATAGTATAGATACGAGCCTTTCTAGTACTAAATATACTCTCCTCTCCCTACTATAGGGTAGTAGCCTTAATACTTAGTAACACGTACCTAGAACGAGACGGAATAGGGCGAAGCGAGGTTATATAGACGAACTCGAGGTTAATTAGCCTCGTTTAAATACATTCGAGTATACCTAGCTAACTCCTTACTTAATAGGGCGCGAATAGCCTAAAATAGACTAACTAGAGGCGACTAGAACTATTAACCTAAGACTCGACTCGTACTAAGTAAGTATATAGGCCGTCTCGATATAAAAGGATCCTACTAGGCCCTAAAAGAGTCCTTATCTACCTACCTACTATAGAAGAGCTCGCAAGGGATTAGGAACTCCCCGATAGGTCGTTAGCGCTCGGCAACTCCTTTACTAGCTCCGTAAGAGCCGTGTAGGCCTTGCTAGTAGGCATATAACCTAAACCGCGCTAAAACGCCTTAACTTAATCTATATATAGTTAAAGGTAGGTACTTAGGCCCTTTGCGACCTCCTTCTAGTCTCTCTCGAGTCCCTTTATCTTCTTTTAAGACGAAACGTAGCTATTTCTAATACGCTTACTATATTACGCTTCTTAACGGGAGTCTAATTAAATAGGGTTAGCTAGGGCTAAAAGGGATCGAAGGGATCTATATATATCTTAGTAGCTATATTACGCTCTATCTCCTCTTTTATTATAGTATTATAGTCCTTCTAAGGACCTAAGAGAGGTTAGCTAAGGTAAGCTAGGACAAAGGGGATCGAAATAGACTAGATATATTAAATTCGGCCTTACCTATATAAGTATAGAGGTTACCGGTATCCTCGAAACGTAGATACTTCCTAAGGGATACTAGTTAGTATAACTCGATTCTATACGAGCTAATACGTACTTCTTAACCTTCTCGTAGACCGATATATAAGCTTAGTAGGCCTCTCGGGCCTTCTTTTCGTTAGTTAGGGCATCTAGGGCCTTCTAGCGTAACTAGTTAGCTACCTTAATAGTAGGCTTATACTCTATAGGAATCTAGACGCAAGTTAGCCCTATTCGAGCTATCTCGAGCCGAAACGACTTACTTAGAAGTAGCCTAAGCTATAGGAGATATACTTTAGATAGTTAAAGTACTTAGTCTCGTTAGTAAGGTCTTCCTTATAGTTAGATAGATTAATTTAGGGATATATAGCCTTAAGAAGGCTAATATAGCTTCTACCGGTATAGCCTTATATAACATTAGTATAGTTAAGGCATAGATTACTATTAAACTTTATATAGGTAGCTATTAGGCCGAAATAGTCTAAAAGGACTTAGGATAATATAAAGGCGACTAGCGATAACTAATAAGGGCGCTACTACTAGAAGAAAGGGGGCTACTATACCAAGTTAGCCCGAACTGCCTTAAGAAGGATCGAATTCGAATATAGCTTACTCCCTTTAGCGCTAGGTATAGGGAATAGTAGAGCGATAGTATTAGAAAACATACCTAGAGGATATATATTATAAAAGGGACTAATTTAAATAGACTTAGATAGCTTAAATCCCTATAGCGGTATAGCGATAGCGTTATCGCTACCTAAGTAAGCTTTTCGAATAATAGTAAGGTTTACTTTATATATAATAATAGACTATAAGTAAAGTTTTCTATTTCTAGCCTCTAGGACGTAGGCCTATAGAGGGAGGGGACAATATTACGATTACGGCCTAGTTAGCCTATTCATAGGCCTAGTTAGCCTATCTAGAGTCGAAATAGGCTAAGAAGGGCTAGGGTAGCCTATCTTAGCCTATAGGTATATATCTTCTTTCTAGATACCTCTCTTCCCTTTCTTCTTTAGTAATTCGAGTAGTTCTAATCGAGTACTATATACTACGTAGTATATACCTCTTTTATATATCTAATCTATCTATACTAACTCTAAGATATATACTAGTATTAATAATTCTTTTAGAAATAATAAATAATATATAATTATAGTATATATTCTAAACTTCTAGAATAGTATTTAGAAAACAATTAATCTATAAATAATTTCTATAGCTTTCTAATATATCTAGTAGTATCTAAGTTAATTTAGATAGATAGACTACTTATAGTTTAAAAAATTTATATATAAACTAATATATTATAACTAGATAGCTTTTAGATCTTCTAAATACTATATATTTACGAGATCTACTAATATTTTACTTAGAGCTTATAGTATATACTAAATAGAATAGATAATATAAGATATTTTAGCTATCTAGCTATTTTAAAAGCTAGATTATATAATTATATAAAACGCGCCTAAAGCTAAGCTATATCTACTAGGCCCACTAGGTGCTCCCTTAGACCTCCTCTAGAAGGGAGCTACGCGGAGCGCTTGATTGGCTCGCTTTTGAGGTGGTCTGAGCGTGCCCTGTGACTAGTGTCAGCCTAAGTGTACTGGGCTGAGCAACAGACCAGGTCTGGATCGAATCGCTGGATCGAATCGCTGGATCGAATCGCTGGATCGAATCGCCTCGCCTCAACGGCGTTGGCGTGTGCAACCCATGCAAACGAGGAGAGCAATGATGTTCGCGGCCTACTCTTCCGCCGCCCAAGCAGCAAAACTGGTTCGTGTTGCAAGGATTTGCCTCTGCATTGTCCACACACGTCCCACGCTGCATCATTTGCATGTCAACCGCTTCTCGCCCGCCCTATTCCCATCATTCTGGGGCATGTTTGACTTACTGCTACCAAGCTCGCTTTTACCCGCCTAGATTTGGTCTTGGTCCACTTATTATCTCTGGCGGCCTGCCTTGTGCTTGTGCATCCTCCCACGTGAAGTGACCTGATATACATCTTGTCTCGCACCTGCATTCCACTCCGATCGACATCTTCCGCTCGCTACATATGTACCCCCACCACCATGTTTGACGCCAACTTCACATTCGACACTCCTAGGTCGCCGTCACTGGACTCTGCTAGCCATACCACCTCAACAAGAGAGACCTCTCGATCAGTCTCTCCATGCTCGCCGACTGGTCCCTATCCTCCACCTCGCTTCTCCGTCACTGACCTAGCTGCAAGGTTCGCGGGCTCAAGATTACGGCACGACTCCCAAGTATGCTACGACTCTTGCGAAGCGTACGCGAACAACGACGATGATGCCGGCTGGGCGATTCCTCGCGATGACATCGATCTTGCGCCTGTCTCCCAATCGCGAACACCACCTGCAAGACCACATTCACCCTCTCGACGCTTGCAAAGACAAGCAAATACACGACTGCTGTGCTCATCAACACACACGAAAGATATCGAAGCATTAGTGTCGCGAATGGTGGCCTGTGAGGATCAATGCGAGGTCAATTCAGACTCCGCATCACTAACGATTGAGGTGGATGATGAGGGCTACGACAGTTCAGACGCCAATCAATCGCGTCGGTCTAGCATTGCAGTGCAAAAGACGCGATTCGATTACAGGAGGTTATCCGATAGGAGAACCACTGGAGCGCGTGTTAACAAGACCGTGAGATGCAAGAAGGACCAAAAACACAGACGGATACAGAGTGCGGAAAGTGAATCATGAATGAGAAGAGATACCCAACTTTCGACCCGGCATGGATGGGTCGATCGGCATGTTTTTCAGAGCAAGGCGCTGGGGAGTAGCAATTGGATATTCAGATCTCCAACCGAGATCTTGCTGCGGTTTATGCTGCAAGATGTGGAATGCTTTACGCTCCACAATTAGAACAGATATGCGAACGGCATAGGTCGCCGACATGAAGGGCATGAAAGACATTCCAGATCCTCAAATAATGCAAGCCTGGGCTACAAGCTCATGTACAGTACTTGTCAATTGATCTACAGCTTGCTCTCCTTTGCTTCTGGCAGGTCTACCACGACCTTACCCCATGTGTCTCTGCCGCCCAATGCCTCAAGTGCTGCTGGCACGGATTCTAAGCCCTTGTACTCCTTGTCTGTGTAGTTCGTTGCGCGAATAGCCTTGCTCTCCATTAGCTTATGCAATTCCTCCCAAACGTGTGGAATGGTTTCAGGCTCATTCTTCGCATATGCTCCCCAATGCAGTCCCATAACAGCGATGTTCTTCAGCAGAATCCTGTTCGTCGCCATCTTCTCAATATTTCCTCCAGCAAATCCAATCACCAGCAATCTTCCATTCCACGCAATGCACTTCTGACTCTTGTCGATCAAGCCTACCGGATCATAAACGATGTCAACACCCCTCTTCTTGGGCGTGAGCTCCAGAACCTTCGTCGGCCAGTTGTCGTCCCGATAGTCGACACCATAATCCGCTCCAAAGCTCTTCGCAACATCCAACTTATGCTTCGTTCCCGCCGTTGCAATGACAGTCGCACCAAAAGCTTTAGCAATCTGCACAGCAGCCAACCCAACACCACCCGCCGCAGCATGAACCAGGACCCAATCCCCCTTTTTAATGCCAGCCCTCGACACCAAACCCCCATAGCTCGTCGGCATCGTAACGAACAGACCCGCAGCATCAAAGAAACTCCACCCCTTCGGTATCGGCTGAAGCTGTGACTCCAAAGCGCAGACCTTATACGCATAACCCCCCTGTCCCGAGCCGAACACTCTATCACCGACGTTGAATTTTGGGGGACGTTTGGCTGGCGATGAGGGAGTGGCGAGGACCACACCAGAGAACTCTGCTCCCGAGACCCATGGTAAGGGAGGTTGATGTTGATATTTGCCTCGGATTTGGAGCAGGTCGAAGAAGTTTGTTGCGCAGGATTTTACTGCTATCACATATTGATCTGGTGTTGGGACGGGGTCGGGGATTTCTGTGACGGTAAGGTCGCGGGGACCCTTTACGTATTCTTTGACTTGGATTGCTTTCATGGTGAGGGGTGAAGGTGAGGAGGAGTGTGAGAGCGATGATGGTGTAGAGCGTGAAGACAAATAGCTCTGTCGCGTTATTAGGAGTATGATACTGAGAAAGCGATGTTGTTGCAATACTAGGTAGTTTACCTTGGTTGCCGTCTTGCCATCCTGCCGAGGTTGACACTGCAGCGACGACGGATCGACCGATGTGATGGTGGGAGTGCAAAAGTCGTGCGCATGTGACGCTCCGGCCTCAAGTCGTGGTTCAGCCTCAAATTCGTCGTCATTCACGTGTGGTCGGCTGCATTGCTCTTCCTGTCCGTGTCCGTGACAATCGATACTGCAGCTGCTTGCTTGCTGACCACAAATCTGCGCGCTGGAAACCACAACACCTATTCTTTCACCACAAGTTCAGCCGCATCCCATATCACTCCCGACTCGTCCGACTTCAGTACGCAGCATATCTGCTCTTAGAGCTGCGCCCCGCCGAGACCGGCTTTGTGCAACACATCGAACAGACATCACCCTCGTCTTGGGCCAAGATGGCCGACAGTAACACTGAGGCCGACCAGCAGGTGACCTTTAACATCAAGTCATCCTCAGACGCCAAATACGCCCTCACACTCCCAGCCTCGACTACCGTCGCCGATCTCAAGCAGAAGCTATCGGGCTCGGAATACGCCAATGTACCACCAGAGTCGCAACGTCTCATCTACAGTGGCCGTGTGCTAAAGGATGGCGACACATTAGGCAGCTACAAGATCAAAGATGGGAACACTGTTCATCTCGTAAAGAGTGCGCCGAGCAATCAGCGGCAGGCACCTGCAAACCAAGGCGGATCCGCAGTTCCGCCGGGCGCTGGACAACCCGCCTCGAATGTGCCATCAAACATCGCCGCTGGCACCGGCGCTGGCAATCCTCTAGCACAGCTCACGGGCGCTCGCTATGCTGGCTTTCACGGACTGCCCGGTGCGGACACGTTTGGCGCTGATGGAGGAATGGGTGCGCCGCCAAATCCGGATCAGATGCTTAGGTTGCTTGAGGATCCAAACTTTGCACAACAGATGAATGAAGCCATGAACAACCCGGCCGTACTAGACATGCTCCGGAATAACCCAATGATTCGGAACAATCCTATGGCCCGTGCAGCGATAGAGAACCCAGAAATGCGTCGAATGATGTTCAACCCAGACATGATAAGAATGCAGATGAACATGCAGAGAGTGATGGGTGGAAATGGTGAAGGTGGCGAGGGTTCATTCCCGATGCCTGGCCAGACAGACACAACTCCTGCTGGAGAGGGCGCCAATGCACAGAGCAACACCGCCACGAGCGGCACACAAGGTCAGACTGGCCCACAAGCTCCGCCAGCGAATCCCTTCGCGGCACTGTTTCCCGGTGGTGGTGCAGGTGCTCCAGGTGCCAACGCTGGTAGGGCTGGCGAGAGTGCAAACACTTCAGCTCAGCAAAACCCTTTTGGCAGCCTCTTTGGTGGTGCACAGAATCAAAGCGGTGATCAGCAGAACCCGTTTGCTCAATCAATGCAACAGCTTGCGCAAAATACAGAACTCATGCAGCAGATGATGCAGGCATTCGGCGGCGGAGGTCAAGGCGGTCAGGGAGGACTGGCCGGCTTTAATCCTTTTGGTGCTCTGGGTGGCATGGGAGGTTTCGGAGGATCTCCGGAGCCTCAAGGACCACCTGACAATCGTCCACCTGAGGAGCGCTATGCCGAGCAGCTTCGGCAGCTGAATGACATGGGCTTCTACGAATTTGAGCGTAACGTCACAGCGTTGCGGAGAAGCGGAGGTAGCGTGCAAGGCGCAGTGGAATACCTTTTAACAAACCCATAGGAGGAAGGTCTGGTTGAGAGACTCTCAAACACTAGCCTGGATTAGGATGTCGATTCTCGACCTTGCTTCGGCGAAGAAGCATTCGTTATCATGGCACTGGTTCGGAGCCAAGCGCTTCACCATTCCACGCATTTGGTCTTCGCTTTGTACAGCGTAACACAGCATCCAGCGTCGGCGCACGAGGAGTTGTCGAGCAAGGAATGCTACGATCATCATGGTCTATGAAGTGACGCGAATCTGGAGCAAGAAGTCAGAGACTGCGTCCAAGAGCACATTCAGACCGAGGCTCATCCGATAGCCATTGTCAATCCAAGAGACCACGATTCAACGAGGCTTTGTCCTTGTTTCTATTCCCCTTCTTGGTATCAAGCTCAATTCTTTGTTCGCATTCCATCATCATAGACGCCACGAGATTGGAGTTTCAAACAATGCGTCTTTGTAGCCGAACCACACTCATCACATCGGCTCCTCGCGCACATCGCAGAGTGCAACATTCACATGCTCGATTTTCCTCACTTTCATGATCTACTAACGGCCGAAATCCTCTCAGTTTAGGTCTGTGACCGGCGATAGAACTAATATTAAGGTACTGCAGGTCAGACCAAACAACATCGACAAGACATAAATATAGTTGAGACACGATTTGAGACATTCCACCAGCCATCATGGGACACAGCGATTATTCAGTTGCCTCTGCACATGCTTTACGAGGTTCGCTATTACTCGGGAAGAACGAAGCGCATGATTTGCGCCGACGGCAGCAGAAGCAGTCCATGGACCAGGCGAAGGACGAAAGCCAAGCAAGACGTCAGTCTCGGGAGCGCAAGAGTGTGCGTTTCACACCCAGCACAAACTTCGACGAGAGGGAGCCAGAAGTATCGCACGACACTGACATTTTCACACAGTCTCCACATGCCTCTCGAGACAGCGTATCGTCCATCGACTTCGCGGACTTTGCGGAGTCCTTGCCAAAGGTCAGGGTGGCAAGGGAGGCCAGCGTGCAATTGCTCAGGCCTGTGGTGTATTCACCTCCACAAGACAGCGCGAATCTCCTGCTACCAGCAACCACATACAGCGCCTCTCCTGTGAGCGTAAAACAGAGAGTGGAAGAGTATGAGGCACTTCCGGATCACATTGCCAGCACCCAGGTCGATCTTCGTATCGACACGGAAGACCTCAGCCACAAAAGAAGTCCCAGCGGCTCCAGCACATCATCTGGTTCTGGACGATCACGACAAAAGGACGACATCTACTTCACTCCAGTCGACGTTACGAGATCACAGATATGCCTGTCCAGCCCAGTCGGCAGCCCTTCTGCTAGCCCAGATAGCCCTACACTTCCGCGCGAGACCGACGACGATGACCATTGTCCGACACCAAGGGCTCCGAGAGCACTTTCGCGGCGCACAAGCCAGATCTATATTGCAGACGTAAGAAAGCTCAAGATCAAAGACGATGCGCTGAAGATCACGCCTGCACAACTCAATCAGCTGGTGGTTGCTCTTGCGAAATCACGAATGCTCGTGAAGCATGTGTCGGGAGATTGGTGGGATCTCGACGATGTTCCCGACGATGAGAGCGTCGTCTCATCATTCAGCCAAGTCTCCCTTCCCACGCTGACATCTGCCTCGACTCTGTACTCTCGGCAGAATGAGAATTTCCTCAATGACCACCGCACCATCAACGGCTCGCAATCGCAAGGCGGGACGTCCAAGCCTGCGCAAATAGGAGCCTTAGGGGGTGTTGCGCTGTGCGACACCAAGGTCCATGGTACACCTGTACGCTTCGTGTCCAAAAATTACAGACACGGTTCGAGGATCCTCGACGTTGGAATATGCACCTATCTTAGTGTGCCTTACGGCACAGAAGTCGAATGTGCCTTGAGCATAGAAGCTCCGCCAAGCGGCAGCTGTGGTATCAGGATTGTACTTCAATGCAAAACGCAAGTTGTAGATCGCAAGACTGGCAAGCAAGTCTACGCGCTCATGGCCGAAGAAGACGTTACAGACGACTTCGTTAAAGCAGCGCTGACTGAGCTCGCAGAAGCCACAGGCAAGGCATATGCCGATGTCAAAGTCGCAGGTCCCTCACAAGGTTCGCCGACAGAATCTCCTAACATCGATTGGGTTGAGTTTGCAGACGAGCTTCAAGCCGCGGCCGACACGAGTGATCTTGTGGACGAGACTGCCGCCATATTCAGAAAGCTCGACATTGAAACTGCCAGCATGCAGACTTTGACTTTGATGTCCTCGATCGATCGCATCAAGGAGAATTACGAGGACGTCCTCATTCTCCGACCCATCGCATTCCACGACAACGGCTTGCCCTCGAGTATGCGACTTCCTTGGGTATCTCAGAGGCTATACACGGACTGGTACCAATTTAAAAAGATTCGCGATGCTGAGGTGACACCTGGAGATACCCAGGAAGCGCAAGACTTTCAGGCCTGCATTGTTGCCAATGTGGCCAAGCAAGGCACAAAGGCCAAGGCCTTCAACTGCGAAGCATACTGGGGAGAGAAGAGTAGACAGTTTCTTCACTGCGTGCCGCTGATGGAAAATTCAGAAGGTCACTGCGATGCTTGGGCTTGTTTCGTGCGAGGTGAGTTCATCATCGACCCATAGAAAGAGATGGAGGATAGCTGTTCATAATATAACGTTGTCGCATTTGCATCGAACTCCACCACAATCCCCGGACACTCTCACAAGGCCTCTACTACTTTCTACCCCAGCTCCATCCGAGAGAATCTATTGCCGAGATACGCCATGCTCATACAAATCCCAAACTCATAACCTTCGAAGCATCTCTCACTTCTCTCCCTCTTCCATACTCTGTATCATAACCTTGATTCCACCCTGCTTAGGATCCGCCGCTACCTTGAACGCATCAATCGCATTCTCCAACGTAAACCGATGCGTAACCAACTTCTTCAAATCAATCACACCACCCCTCAACAACCTGATGGCTCTCGGCCAAGTATTCGCATACCGGTACTGAAACTGAAGATCCACCTCTCTAGTACTCAACCTCATAAAAGGAATCTTAATCTCCGGCCTTCCCACCCCAATCACAAAGACTTTACCCCCAAACTTCGCAGCATGAATGGCTCCAGCAATGGAAGACTCGACACCAGTACATTCCATCACGACAGCAGGCTCCACCCCGTGCGCCAACTTGACAACTTTTTCAGCGAACTGCTCTGGTGTGTCGCTGAACTCGACTTTATGTGTCTTCACACTCGGACAAAACTCTTTCGCAAATTTCAATCTCCCTTCATCAATATCCGTAATCACAATCGGTTCCGCCCCAGCAGCTTTCACACAAGCCAAAGTGACCAAACCAATCGGTCCAGCTCCACAAACCAACACACTATCCCCTATTGTAATTTTCGCCCTCTGCATCCCGGCCAGCGCCACACTCAACGGCTCCAAAAGAGCACCATCTTCATAACTCATATTTCCGATCTTATGGCACCAGACAGCCGGATGGTTCACGTAACGGCGAAGAAGACCTGGGATGGGAGGTGTGCTTCGAAATTCTACGGAATCGCAACCGTTATATTTCCCTGTGAGACATTGTTCGCATTCTCCGCAGATGATGTTGGGTTCTACTGCGACGCGGTCGCCGACGGCATGGGAGGTGACGGAAGGGTGTTTTGCCACGATTATTCCGGCGGATTCGTGGCCCAAGATATGGTCGTCCGAGACAATCATGGGGCCTATACAGCCTGCGTGCCAGAAGTGGACATCGGATCTGAGATGTGTGAGAAACGATTTGCCGGGTTACGAGTGAATGAATCGAGGGATGGTTTGTTGCTTACCCGCAAATTCCAGTACTCTTGATGGCGACTGTGACTTCACCAGGTTTCAGATTTTCGCCTTTTTCAACTTCTTCTTGACTGGGAAGCGCGTTCGCGACCCAGAGATCATGTTGAGGATTCGTGTAGACTCCAATATTCGCTTTGCTAGGCGCAACGGTTTGCGTGGTGGTTGTGCTAGACATGTTGAGTACAGGAGTTGCGTCGACCTGCTTCATGATGAAGAAGAAGAAGAAGAAGAAGAAGGAGAAGGGAGAAGGATTGAGGCAAAAAAGTGTAGAGAGTGGTCAGAAGTTCGGCAGGTGACCACAGTTCCGAAGGGGCAAGCAAGCAACGAGAATTGCTTTGCTAGGAGGAGAACAGAGGTACCGACAACTTCGAGATGCTTGAAAGCGTGGTCGAAGTCTAAATACTTTACCATTGTCCGTAAGAATATCCGGTGCTATGTGGCATATGCGCAAGGAACAGATCTTTCATATTTCCACAGGACTTCCATGGCGTCTCTTTGTCGTAGAATTTCTCCAGCAATTGACGTCGAGCATTGGGAGCTATGGTGGGGTGGGGCACCGCAATTGTCCCGGTTGAGTTTGACGCGGGCCAGAACTCCCCCGCCAGAGCACGCGGACGGTCAGTCAGCATCAGACAAATTAGGCTGTGCCACGGAGGGTTGAGTTGAAGCGGTTGCAGGTGCATTCACCTTCTCGGCGGATCATCAGGACAGGTGTGCAACTTAGGCTAAGTGCTGAGGTAGTCGCGATGCGCAGTTCCAAGCTTCTTCTCAACAAAGATGACATCTCGAACTTTCATCACGAGAGGGCAGCATCGAGTCCGCATGGCTTCCACGACGAATACGCTCTTCTGGCGCGCGGCCTGGAAAACTTCTGAAGCTTCCTTTGCATTCATAGCGAATGGATATTCACATAGAGCATGCTTGCCGGCCTTGATGGCATCGAGACAATTCTGCTTGTGGAAGCTGTGTGCTGTTCCAATATGGATGCACTCGACCTCTGGACGATCGTAGACTTCCTGGTATGAGCCTAAGGCAGTAGGTTGCGTGACTGGCGATGCTGAAAGCTGCAATCGCCACGACCTCATGGTTTGCGCTCTTCTCTCGCCAGTCGGGCTTGAGCATGTCTGACACAAACCATCTCGATATTGTCCCACTGCCTGTGGCATGTTAGCACGATACTGGACACCATGCTTCTGCTATACTGACCTATCACACTCGTTTGATGCTCGGCGGCTGCGTCTCGCAGTGATGCATGATTTTGCTCTCACATGTCGAAGAGAAATGTGCTTAGAAAGTAGTGCCTACCTGCTGCTGCTGTTGTTGTTCTTCACAGGCAGATTCTCAGGATCTGGTCCAGTTGCGGGTGAGTCAAGAGTTGAGACCGCATTGCCATAGCCATTCTGCTCCAGTTCTGCCTTCAGTGGCTGCAGATGCCATGCGCGGTGATACGCGCCGTGTACAAGGATAATATGCCGCTTCGACATTGACAGTTGACAGTCTGGTGACACGACACATGCAATTCACACCGCATTTATTATGTCCATTCGCTGCTCCAAGACCAGCCTCCAGCTGCGTCGGCCTACGGTCTTCCAATACTGAGAACCCGCTCGGTCAAGTCTACCGAACGCGTGTGGAAGCTCCAGCGCTTTGTCTTGTGAAACGGTGCGCTAGTCTTTGTCGCCTTGTGTGATGGCTCTGAAGAAAGGAGCAGTATGTCACCAGATCACTAGGTATGGATGATGGCTATCCGCGAACATTGATCGAGCTGGCCGAGAAGCGGGTGAGCGCGCCAACCCGCGAAGAGAGAGATATCGACCGACCGGCGACTTCACAGATCCTCTGTGCTGTGTGGCCGGCTTGTCCCAGACAGGCGAGTTTCAACGAATTCGCAGTTATCCTTGTCAACGCTTACCTTCATTTGCTCTAGACACCACCGAGGAATGCACGCCACGCAATGTCTGCCAATAAGGTTGAAGTCTAATGTGCCTTCGCCAGCATCCATCTCACGTCTCCACCTCCCCTTCCTCTTCCTTCTCAGGTCATCGTCGACGACTGTATCACTACCTTTGCATTTGCGCGTTTACCGGCTACGCTCGTTGGAGAAGGGAGGAAATACACATACCCGCTCGCTTTGTTCTACACACACCTATTTTTACCACCTTCGCTTTTGATCTGGTGGCGACCAGGAGAAACTGTGGAAGGGAACACCCCAGCCTTAAACCTCTTGCCACGGCATCTTCGACCCGGCTACTCGCTGTTCACCGATACACAGGACCTGCTTGTGGCACCACATTCGCTCGCTGTGCTTGCGACGTCCCCGGACCACAAATATATTCCTCGTCATAGCTATCGCATTTGCGACCACCCAAGGCAGCGTGAACACGCGACCATGAAGTCCACCATCGGCTCCGCCGCTGCCATCCTGGCCTTTTTTTCGGCTGCTAGCGCACAAAGCAGTGCGCCGACCTGCAGTCCCAGCAAGCAATGCTCATCTGATGCGCCTTGCTGCTCCCAGTACGGTCAATGTGGTGTAGGAGCATACTGTCTGGGAGGATGCGACCCGAAATCGTCCTTCAACATGCAATCATGCATGCCCTCGAACACTTGCAAGAGCCAGGACTACAAGCTCACATCTCTCGATGATGTAGCGAAGAACACTGTATACCTTGGTGATGGAAGCAAGGCAAATTGGGTCAGCTCTGGAACACCGGTAGCATACAACAGCGACTCTCTATTGCTCACCATGGCCCCCAGCACAGTCGGCACTCTGCTTTCGAGCACGCATTATGTCTGGTATGGAAAGGTCTGCGCGACCATGACTACCAGTCAGGGCAAGGGTGTCGTGACTGCTTTCATCCTGATGAGCGACATGAAGGACGAAATCGATTTCGAATTTGTTGGTGATGATGTTCAGCATGCTCAGACCAACTACTACTACCAGGGAATCACTGACTGTAAGTACCTGTTGCATGTGCACAGGTCACGTATGCTAATGCGGCACAGATCACAACATGGATTCGCTGGACGTGTCAGACACCCGCAAGAACGTCCACGAGTACTGCATCGATTGGAAGCCGGATACCACAACCTGGTCGATTGACGGAAAGTCCATGCGCACCTTGAACAAGGACGACACATGGAATACCTCTACCAACAGCTATCACTACCCACAGACTCCGGCTCGTGTTCAACTCTCTCTTTGGCCTGCTGGTTTGTCGAGCAACGGCGAGGGAACGGTCGAATGGGCTGGTGGTCTTGTCGACTGGAACAGCCCATACATGCAGAATGGATACTATTACGCTATGGTCAACGATGTCTCCGTTGAGTGTTACGACCCACCGAGTGGATTCTCGAACAACTTCGGTGACAAGTCCTACTACTACACAAGCATCGAAGGCACCAACAACACAGTCGCCATTGGCAACAATAACACAATCCTAAGCTCATTCATGGCCAGTGGCAACAACCCAACCTACGGCGCCCAGTCGAGTGGTAGCAGCAGTGCGACCTCATCGGCACCCACAATGAGCAACACACCCGAAAGTGTGCCCGGTATGAGCGGCGGCGGCAACGTCGCCTCTTCTGGCCAAGCTCCTACTGAATCCGACAGCGGTTCTGGCTCTGGCACCGACTCTGGCTCCGCCAGCTCCAGCAGTGGACAATCCAGTACTGGCGGCTTCTCTCAAGGCGGCTCCTCCTCTGACACATCACAAGCACCCAAGATCTTTGCAGGCAGCGCCGTTGCTCTGATCGGTTTCTTTGTTGCAGCACTTATGTTGTGAGCCGTATTTATGAATTTGTTTCGGAGCGAAAGCGTGGCGAGGTCAAAGGTAATGCCTTACATGGCTTCCACTCCCTCAGGGACAGAACGGACACTGCGGGCTCTGGGGAAAATGTGTACAGCACCGGCCCTTGGATGTTTATGAAAGCGTTTCAGGATAAAATTTCCTTCTCTGTTCATGATTGAGTACTACTGCATACGAGGGAGCGTGCCTGCTAGTTAGTTAATGTCGAATGAATGCGTTAAAATGAATCGTGTCACAGCTTTGTGTTTCATTTGAATGTTTGAATGCAGTGCACGTGATGCTGTTTCGGCGCACCTTCCGTCAGAAACTCTGCGGGCGCCAAGCACACTCTGTAATTCGACATCTTCATCAACCTTGAATCGCGACAGTAGCAGCACACCGCCGCAGACAACTACCGACTCCTCAACACTTTACACAACCGCAGCCATGGAGAACGAACGCGGAGAGCTCGTCGATCTGTACGCGCACACCGAACATCCTCGAATATCATACCGACCGTAACTAACATGAAATTCTAGCTACGTTCCACGCAAGTGCTCTGCCACCAACCGCATCATCAAGGCCAAGGACCACGCCTCCGTCCAGATCTCCGTCGGAAACGTTGATGAGAACGGCCGCTACACCGGAGAGAATAAGGTCTACGCACTCTGCGGCTTCGTGCGCGCAATGGGCGAGAGTGACGACTGCATCAACAGATTGGCACAGCGCGATGGATACCTTAAGGGCGTCTGGAGCGCCAGCCGGTAAATGGTGGTTTATGTTGCGTGCGATGAGGATATGAGATGGCAAGGCATGGGTGGGTAAAACCATACACGAGAGACCTGTGTTTGGGCAACTGCTGACTTGGAATAAAAGGTCTCTACACGACTCACTTGGCGTACGGATACTGCAGGTCTCAGACACAGTTCATAATAGGACTTTGAGCGGCTTCTTTTGCTTTGACCGAGCGAGAATGAAGCGCAGCAATTGATAAGAGCCGAAATGCCGAAATGCACACCAACCTACATCCGACTTTCCACCTCTACGTCTTTCTGCTTTCTTTCATATTTCCATATGCCATCTCCGTCTTCTTCTTCTATGCTGATCCGACAGGGCTTATCAAAGGCCTTCTCTTTCACCTCTTCGCAGGCTCCATGAAAGCAGAAGGAAAGGCATAGAAGTCGCTTTGCTGGATGCCTTCGGGAACCGCTTACGATTTCTAACCAGCCCAGAGCAAAAGAACTTTCGCCTTCAAAAAGCTGCAGTCGTTGAGGTCATTGGCTGTGGTACAGATACGGGTGGAACAATCCTTCCACATCGCATCAATTACTCTGATGAGAACTCCGTTGCCAACGAGCTTTCAGAACTCAATGGACAATCATCATTGTGCCTTGCAACGTTACCGTGGATGCACTTCATCTGATAGAAGAACATGCGTACTCAGTTCAAGTCAATCATTCAGGATGACTGGTCAAAAACTCGAGACAGAACAATCGCCCATGGCCCAACAGTTCATTGAACACCAAGGCGATGCGACTCCAGCGATAATTACTGCGCTTAATTCCGTTCGTCGCTCTCAAATGTGCTTTCAACGACGCATTAGCATCTGACTGATGACTGACACGTTATACCAATGAGCCAAGAATCATTGTCGACGATACTTCTCGACGATCTTGTATTAATGTGCTATGCAACTTGGACTACAGCGGCTTGCACTGGCGTTTCAAGATGACAGCAAGGAATGGGCGAGGACAACTCAATGATTCTCGTTTAATCATAAGCTCTAGGTTTCGAAGAAGACATTACTTCACCGGCACTGCCAGGCTTCCAAATCCCCAACCCCGAACCGCAACGCACCTATGCTCTGAGCAGTCAAATCTCATATGAACGGCTGACTCGCGAAGTCATTGTCGCGTTCCCGTTCAAACAACCGACTTCCCTGCTCCACCCATCTTTCTCATCTTCATCCAAAGCGTAGGCAAGATGATCGTGGAGCAAGAAAACAAAATCGCCAAAGAAATGCACAAGCCCCAAATTGCCTTCGTCTCAAGGCAATTAGTCCTAGTACTTCCAGCCCAGTTTCCCAATCCCAAAGTTGAACCAGCTTTGCCAAGATTGCTCGCCAGAGCTTGGGTGAAAGCCGCTGCGGATTGAGCATTTGCTGCTGCGTCTTTGTTCGCGATTGCCATGCAGTTCAAGAATGACAACGGTCTGCCGAGGACGACTGAGACTATGATGAAGGCGAGGAGGAGTAGGAAGTCGGCAGCCGTCATGATCAGGAGACCGAGGTTAGCTTGGGCGTAGAAAAATGGGATTGAGATCAGGCAGTAAAGAGCTGCCATGCAGGTCTAAGAATATTCAATCAGCGTGCGTTCGCGTAAGGAAGGAGGAGTCTTTGCTTACGATTGTAAGAGTTCCAACAATTTCTCGAGGTGGCTCAACTCTCGTGCTAACGATCTGTGCCACGAAATTGGCAGTCATGCCTACGATGGCAATCATCGACACAAGTGAAAGACCGCGGACCAGGACGAAAGTCTTGGCCAGAGGAGCAGCACCATAGTCTGGAATAGGCATGTTGTCGTCGAGGGCGCTTGATGTATTGATCCTTGTGCAAATGTGAAGATTGAGTCTCGTTGGTCTTGTACGTCGTTTGATCCCTGCCAGCGGGAGATCTGGTTTAATCGTGATGGTCGTTGAAGTCGAAGTAGAGCAATAATCAAAGCGATGACTAGAAGGAACGCAGATAGGAAACACAAAAGAGATTCGTGAAAGTGAGTGCTTGTGCAGGATTCTGATCAAACGTCAACGCAGCTACTCCTTGCGCTACTTATACCAAAGTCTACTACTTCACGCAACCTCGTTGAGACCACTCAAAACATAGTTCGACTTATTTCTGTCTTTAAGAATACCAAATTGAGTGTTGCGATGGTTTCATACTGCTCGTCGAAGAGTGTGCTCGTGGCCAATAGAAGTCAGCGGCTAGCGATACGTCCTCGGCGCCTACACAAATGTAGCAGCGCACGGACGACCACAAGAAGACCAGAGGACTACTTCGATCTTAATCTGGCTTATGCTGGAGACAACAGATGGTCTGTGGGCAAGCGTTCGTTGTTCCAACAGTCGCTGAAAGGCCAAGAGTGAGGCTGGAGTGAACCTTGAGCGTCTGCGGATGTTTGAGGCCCTCCCCGCGCGCATTGGACGTCGACTCCCATTTCCATGATGCCGAGACCGCTCGAGCAATGAGTCAACTTGTTTTTGAGTCCACGTCAGTGTCTTGTCAAACATGATTATTGTGGTGACATGCAAGCAAGCAGTCGAGGAAGACTCCAAGAACCATGGGTTTTGAGCCTCGTAGAACACTATGATTAGACTTCTTTATACCTTCTAAGTACGATAATGCTTTGTAGGGTTATACCGCCTCTTAATCTAGCCTCTTAGTATATCTTATTTTATATTACTACTACTAAAAGTTACTATTCTTATTACTATAAAAATAGCGACTAATCTCTAGTATATATATATTAAATACTACGTTATATTAGCGATCTTAGAAACGCGTATATTCTATTAAAGGATAGTAGTAGTATCTTTAAAGAACCTACTAGTATATAAGAAAAATAAGTAGTAGAATAAGTTACAGTTATCTATAAAGAAGAATAGTAAGATAAAGGTATTAGCTAGTAGAAAGTAGAAGAAGACGGTATAGTAGAAGAAGGTTAATAATATACTAGCGTTTAAGACTACTATATAGAAGGAATACTAGATTAACGATACTATATCCCTTATTAGCTATTAGCTATATAACCTCTTAGCTACCTAGGTTAATAGTAGTAATCTCCTTCTTATACTTCTTATAATACTTCGAGTCGAAGTTACTATTAGTAAATATAAGGCTTAGGTTCTATTAACCTATCTTCTTAGGAGTAGATATAATATAGTAGATTATTATCTTACTAATAAGCTTAGTATCTTACTAATAGTTCTTATTCTTATTAACGAAGGTAGTAACGTTCTTAGCTTACTCTACGCTAATATAAGCGAAATTAATTAGGCTCTATAGGAGCGCTAATAGACTACCCTAATACTTAAGGATTATAGTTAGATAGTTAAGTTAGTAGTAGATATTAATACCCTACTCCTTAATAATAGTAAGCGATAGATAGGCCTTAGAGAGCTCCTTATTCTTAAGAACTAGGTTCTTAAAGTCGATAGTCCTACCTATCTCGTAGTATAGACCTATTATACTAGTAGTAATAGTAACTAATAGGCTCTCGCTAGCCCTATCGAGGATAGTAAGTAACTATTAAGTTACCTTAATCTTTGCCTAGTAGTTAGTAATACCTATAATAATCTTAAAGGTATTAGTAAGATTAGTAATCTAAGTAAGCGCGCTATTCTCTATAACTATAAAGATCCTAAGCGAAGTAGCGCTCTAGCCTAGCTAGATAATAGTAGTAGATTAACTAAACTAATAGGTAGTTAAAGAAGAAGTAGGGAAAGCTAGATTAGCGTAAATACTAGATTAGCGTAAACGCTAGATTAGCGTAAACGAGTTACTATTCTTTAGCTATATTAGAAGGCTTAGTTATAGACGTCCTAGTAGGTTAGGTATAACCCGAGAAATTAGGTCCGGGTTCGGTTTCTTAGTAGGAACTAGACGATTGGTTTAGGTTCGGGTTCTAGGACCTATGTTACGATCACGGCCTAGTCGGCCTATTTACGGGCCTAGTCGGCCTATCTAGAGTCGAAATAGGCCAAGAAGGGCCGGGGCGGCCCGTCTTAGCCTATAGGCATATATCTTCTCTCTAGATACCTCTCTTCCCTTTCTTCTTTAGTAATTCGAGTAGTTCTAATCGAGTACTATATACTACGCATTATATACCTCCCTTATATACGAATTGCTCTTCTAAAGTATACTACGTAGTACTCAAAATAGTATAGAAGAAAGCAAAGGCCTCGGCATCTAACCCGGTTAGCTAAGAAAACAACTAGGAAAACTTTCCTAATACTAAATAGGACAATAATTCCTCTACCCCGACTAACGACTCGCTAGGGGACACTATCGACAACGATGAGGGGTAGGACGGCGCTAAAGGAGACCTTAACGACGAGGTCCTAGTAGCCTAGCTCTAGCGAGAGGAAGGACGGGCTAAATAGGCTAAGTAACGCCTCGAATTGGCCCGTCTTAGGAAAAGAATAGCCGACATAGCTTAAGAAGCCTCCCTCCTTACTAATCAAGGGAATACTTAGCTAAGCGCGGCCCCCGCTATACTACCCTCTATACCTACGGGATCGGCAATCCTTAAGGCGAGGAACCTCTACGTATTTGAGGGCAAGGGGCGCGCGGACTACGACTAATAGGTTACCGACTACGACCGTATCTTTAGGCGGGCCCCTAATATCTATTCTATAGAAGAAATAAAGGTAGACCTAGCCGAGGAGTAGATAGGAAGGAAGTAGCAAGTTAAATAGAAGCGATATACTACGTATTCGGACCTAGGGGAGTATACCTAGGTAAGGATAAAGTAGGTAATGCTAGACTCTATAGGGACGAAAGAAGAACGCCGCTAATTAGCCCTAGATAGGCTAAAGAGGGCCAACTAGGGGAATTATACCCCCTCCGAGCTACTAAACTATATAAAGATCTAGTAGGATAAGGTCGAAGAGGACCGTTAGGACTACATAATATACAACTTCGTAGCGGCTATAGATAAGAAGATCCGCTACCGCATCGAGGTAGGCTAGTAGCGCTTCTAGACCCTAATCGAAGCGGAAGAGGTAGCGAATGCCTACTACCGCTCGCTCGAGAACGAGCGTAGGTCCCGTAGGGATAGAGACCGAGGTAACAAGAAGCGCGGCCGCTTCGGCTTAGATAACGGCGCTACTAGCTTAGCGTCGGACAAACTACTTAGAGGCTCGGGGAGCCGTAGCCGAGGTAGGAAGGGTCGAAGCTCCCTATAGAGGCGCTAGAACGCCCCTAATAGGTCTAAGAAGGACAAAGAAGTCCCCTAGTACTAGCACTATAGCGAGATAGGCTATAAGAGGCCCTAGTGCCCTACCTATAATCTAGAATCGGGAAAAGACAAACCCGCCTAGTAGCCCTCCTAGCTATAGTAGGCTAGGTCGTTTATATCGAGGAATAAAGGAAGAGCGCGGAGCCTAGTAGGCTAAGATAGGTTAACCGGGACTAGTTCTAGTTAATCTAACTAGATATTAAGCTACAATAGGGTAAGAACTCCTACATGCTTAGAGGGCTTATCGATTACGGCTCTTAGGCTAATATCTTAGATAGTATAGTAGCTAAAGAGGCCGGCCTCGCCCTAAGTAATATAGATACCGAGCGGTATAAGACTCTTAATAGCTAGTCGCTAGCTATAAGTAGCAAATGCTATATAACCTACAAAGTGTTAGACACGAGCGGTTAGTAGCGGGGCTACGTAGACAATTTCGCTATCGGAAGGATCTATAGCTTTAATATCGTACTAGGAATGCCCTAGTTAGAACGATAGAACCCTTCGATCGACTTCGTAGCTAAGACGGCTATCTAGAGGAGAAAGGGGGCTCGTAAGTAGCGCGCCTACGCTATATCGGGTCCTTCCGACTTCTCGAGGGTTATGTTAGATAGGAATACGCGTCTCTTTATAATATCGATAGTCAAGACGGACCAAGACGACCCGAATAGCCTCCTACTAGAGTATAAATACCTCTATAGGATATTCGAGGAAGGAGACGCGTCCCTACTCCCCGATCATAGTCTATATAAGTTGTCTATCGACCTAATAGAGGGCAAGACCCCTCCTTATAACCCGTTATACAATCTCTTAGAGACTAAGTTAGTAGTCCTAAGGAAGTACCTCGATAAATACCTCGAAAAGGGCTAGATCCGCCCGTCAAAATCGCTAGCGGGCACCGGCATCCTCTTTGCTAAGAAGAAGGATAGTAGCCTACGACTATGCGTCGACTACTAGGGCTTAAACGCTATTACGGTAAAGAATCGATATCCCTTGCCCCTTATATAGGAGTCCTTGGACCGTCTCGCTAATGCTAGGATCTTTACAAAGCTCGATATTCGGGATACCTACTATAGGATCCGTATTAAGTAGGGGGATAAGTAGAAGACTACCTTCCGTACGAGATATAGGCACTTCGAGTATACTATAATACTATTTAGGCTTACAAACGCCCTAGTAGCCTTCTAGAGCTACATCCTTAGCGCCTTATCGGACCTAGTAGACACGGTCTACGTCGTCTATCTAGATAATATCCTAATATACTCCTAAAACCTAGAGGAACATACCCGGTACGTTACTATAGTCCTCGAGAGGCTCTAACGCTACAAGCTATATACGAAGCTTAGTAAGTACGAGTTTAATAGGGACCGGATTAGGTTCCTCGGCTATATAATTACCCTAAATGAGGTCGAAATAGAGCTAGAGAGGGTCGTAACGGTTAGAGATTAGCCCGAGCCGAGGAGCGTAAGGGACATATATATCTTTATCGGGTTCGCTAACTACTACCGGCGTTTTATTAGGCACTTCTTCCGAATAGCGGCTCCGCTAAACCGCTTAACGGAACGGGGGCCTAGTACGGCTAAGGGTAGGCGAAGGCAACGTAAGGAAGAGTCGTAGCGGCTTACCTTAGACGTAGAAGCGAAGTTAGTATTCGACCGGCTTAAGGAGGCGT
This sequence comes from Pseudocercospora musae, assembly GCA_001578225.1. Lineage (NCBI taxonomy): Eukaryota > Fungi > Ascomycota > Dothideomycetes > Mycosphaerellales > Mycosphaerellaceae > Pseudocercospora > Pseudocercospora musae. Next base: position 7,710 of record LFZO01000366.1, on the reverse strand, counting down.
TCTATACGGCCCTAGTACTAAAGTACTTCGACCTATCCCGACCTATTAGGGTCGAAACGGATGCCTCGACCTACGCTATATCGGGCGTTATAATGTAGTAGTATGGATACGAAGGCAAGACGTACTAGTTCCTAGTAGCCTTCTTCTCGAGGAAGATAAATAGTACGGAAAGGAACTACGATACCTACGATAGCGAGATACTAAGGGTAGTCGAGTACTTTAAGTACTAGAGGCACTACTTAGAGGGCGTATAGTACTAAGTAGAGGTTATTACGGACTATAACAACCTTAAATGGTTCATAACGACTAAGGAGCTTACGAGGCGTTAGGTTCGCTAGGCCGAATAGCTATCTATTTTTAACTTCTATATCTCGTACTATCCGGGGAGGGAAAATAGGATAGCTAATAGGGCTAGTAGGCGCCCTAACTACATAGACATTAACTACTCTAGCTACTAGGTAAGCGAAGAGGACTTACGTACTCCCCTCGAGAGGTTATAGAGGCAACTCGTAGGCGAGGAGTCCTAGGATAGGTCGATTAGGGTCGCATCGGTATAACGAGGGCCGGAAGGGTATAGCAAACCCTTCGTCTACCTCGCTAGTATAGCTAAGGTCGAGGAGGTACAAAATAGCCTTACGAATGCTATTTAGGTAGTACTAGGGACTAACGCTAAGGCGACTAGGATTAGGGCGGCTCTCTAGAGTAGAGACGAGCCGAAGTAGCCGTAGCTAGAGCGATAGAAGGAATCCTAAGGGTTCCTCTTTTACTAGGACGCGATGTACGTACCGGTAGGGCTACTTCGCCTAGAAACCCTCTAGCTCTACTACGACGACCCTATATCGGGGCACTTTAGGTTCGAAAGGACCCTATAGCTAGTACGGAGAGGATACTACTAGCCTAAAGTTAGGCACTATGTTAAAGATTACATACGTAGCTATAAGGCGTATATCCGAGCTAAGCCGCGGAGGTATCTATCCTATAGGGTACTATACGCTAAGAAACCCTCCGAGGCGCTATAGGAAGATCTAACGCTCGACTTCGTTATAGATCTACTACCGAGCGACGTCCTAGGCTAGACCTACGATAGCGTCCTCGTTATAGTAGATAGATACTCTAAGATAGCCTATTATGTCCCATATCGGAAGGAGATTACCGCTAAGGGGTTAGTAGACATCTTCCTAAGGGAGGTAGTCTACCTATATAGTATCCTATAGTCTATTACGTCCGATCGGGGACCGATCCTTACCTCTAAGTTCTAGAGTAGCCTCTACTACTACATAGGGGTCCGTAGGGGCCTTAGTACGGCCTACTACCCCTAAACGGACGGTTAGACCGAGCGTTAGAACTAGACGATAGAGCAATACCTACGTATTTACTATAACTTCGAGCAAGACGACTAGGCACGCCTCCTAAGCCTAGCCGAATTTGTATACAATAATAGTTAGTATACGGTAACCGGGGTAACTCCCTTCTAGACGTATAATGTCCGGGACCTACGCTATACTAGGTAGCCCGAAATGCCCTAGGTAGAGGGAAAGGCGCCCCAAGCTAAGGTACTTACGGCTAGAGTAAAGGACATTCGAGACGGCCTAAAGGCTCGGCTAGAGAAGGCGAAGGAATATTAGGCCCGATAGTACGATAAGGGACGGAAGCCTAAAACCTATACCGTCGGCGACCGGATATACCTTAACGCGAGATCCCTCGATACGGTCCGCTAGTCGAAGAAGCTAGACTATAAGTACGTAGGGCCCTTCCGAGTATAGAAGGTCGTTAATGAAGCGGCGTACCGCCTTGAGCTACCTAAGGGCTTTAATATACATCCTACGTTCTATATATCCCTCCTCGAGGACTATCTCGAGCTAGAGGTAACCTAAAGGGACTAGGAGGACCCTCCCGAGGTACGGACAAGCGACCTAGATGTATATAAGGTCGAAAGGATTATCCGGAAGGAAAGGGGACCCGAGGGGAAGTAGGAATACCTTGTATCCTAGAAAGGGTACGGGGAGGAGGAGAATACCTAGGAACCGGTAGAGTACTTAAGCAAGGCGGCTCTTAAGGCGTTCGCTAGACGGACGGAGGGTCGGAAGAGACCTCGAAGGAACGTAAGCGCGAGGTAGCGCCTACTCCTAACGCTAATAACGCGTACGCCGCTATAGAACGTTAACATAGTATAGATACGAGCCTTTCTAGTACTAAATGTACTCTCCTCTCCCTACTACGGGATAGTAGCCTTAATACTTAGTAATACGTACCTAGAACGGGACGGAATAGGGCGAAGCGAGGTTATATAGACGAACTCGAGGTTAATTAACCTCGTTCAAATACATTCGGGTATACCTAGCTAACTCCTCGCTTAATAGGGCGCGAACGGCCTAAAATAGACTAACTAGAGGCGACTAGGACTATTAACCTAAGACTCGACTCGTATTAAGTAAGTATATAGGCTATCTCGATACAAAAGGGTCCTACTAGGCCCTAAAAGAGTCCTTATCTACCTACCGGCCGCGAAGGATCTCGCGAGGGGTTAGAAACTCCCTAGATAGGTCGTTAGCGCTCGGCGACTCCTTTACTAGCTCCGCAAGAGCTATGCAGGCCTCGCTAGTAGGCATACGACCTAAACCGCGCTAAAATGCCTTAACTTAACCTACGTATAGTTAAAGGCGGGTACTTAGGCCCTTCGCGACCTCCTTCTAGTCTCTCTCGAGCCCCTTTATCTTCTTTTAGGACGAAACGTAGCTATTTCTAATACGCTTACGCTTCTTAACGGGAGTCTAATTAAATAGGGTTAGCGAGGGCTAAAAGGGGGTCGAAGGAATCCGTACATACCCTAGTAGCTATGTTACGCTCTATCTCCTCTTTTATCGTAGTATTATAGTCCTTCTAAGGACCTAAGAGAGGTTAGCTAAGGTAAGCTAGGGCAAAGGGGGTCGAAACGGACTAGATATATTAAATTCGGCCTTACCTATGTAAGCATAGAGGTTGCCGGTGCCCTCGAAACGTAGATACTTCCTAGGGGGTACTAGTTAGCGCAACTCGATCCTATACGAGCTAATACGTACTTCTTAACCTTCTCGTAGACCGACACATAAGCTTAGTAGGCCTCTCGGGCCTTCTTTTCGTTAGTCGGGACGTCTAGGGCCTCCTAGCGCAACTAGTTAGCCGCCTTAATAGTAGGCTTATACTCTACAGGAATCTAGACGTAAGTTAGCCCTATTCGAGCTATCTCGAGCCGAAGCGACTTACTTAGAAGTAGCCCGAGCTACGGGAGGTATACTTTAGATAGTCGAAGTACTTAGTCTCGTTAGTAAGGTCTTCCTTACGGTTAGACGGGTCAATTTAGGGGCATATAGCCTTAAGAAGGCTAATACGGCTTCTACCGATATAGCCCTATATAACATTAGTATAGTTAAGGCATGGATTGCTATTAAACTTTATGCGGGTAGCTATCGGGCCGAAACGGTCCAAAAGGACTTAGGGTAATGCAAAGGCGACTAGCGATGACTAATAAGGGCGCTACTACTAGAAGGAAGGGGGCTACTATACCAAGTTAGCCCGAACCGCCTTAAGAAGGATCGAATATAGCTTACTCCCTCTAGCGCTAGGCGTAGGGGGTAGTAGAGCGGTAGTATTAGAAAACATACCTAGAGGGTATGTATTGTAAAAGGGACTAATTTAAATAGACTTAGATAGCTTAAATCCCCGCGGCGGTACGGCGATAGCGTTATCGCTACCTAAGTAAGCTTTTCGAACAATAGTAAGGTTCACTTTATATATAATAATAGACCGTAAGTAAAGTTTTCTATTTCTAGCCTCCGGGACGTAGGCCTATAGAAGGGGGGGGGCAATGTTACGATTACGGCCTAGTCGGCCTATTTACGGGCCTAGTCGGCCTATCTAGAGTCGAAATAGGCCAAGAAGGGCCGGGGCGGCCCGTCTTAGCCTATAGGCATATATCTTCTCTCTAGATACCTCTCTTCCCTTTCTTCTTTAGCAATTCGAGTAGTTCTAATCGAGTACTATACACTACGCATTATATACCTCCCTTACAACCTATACTAATTTCGGGTTAGAACCTAGACTTTTTCCGGATTCTATAAGCGTTACTTAAAAGACCGGCTATACTACTAGCTATATAAAGGAAGCTTTACTTTTATACTACTTAGTACTCGTCCTATAGTATCTATATATCGCCTAGGTCGCTATTGCTATAGAAACCTCGGATAGGTTACGTTATAAATTTCTAAGCTATATTACTAATTCTTACCTTACGAAAACTTCGATATTAATATCCTATAATAACTACGTAAGATAGCTCGCGATAAGTATATAGCTTAACCTACTATCTATAGTAGTACTTAGTAACTATATTAAGGCGACTACAAGCTTAGTAACCGTATCTATAACGAGGATAATAAACCTAATAATCGCGTACCGAGCCTAAAGCGTCGTAAGACAAAAGAGGCGTATTCTATATAGGAAGACTATAGTAGATATAAAGCGAGTCTTATAAATGTCTAAGACTAAACAAGCCTTAAGAAAGAAGAAAAGAGCTAAGTAAACTATATTCCGATAGTAGCTAGAGAAGTAGAAGGAGAGACCTAAGTAGGATAAAGCTACATTTTAGTAAAAAAGTAAGGCCGAATAAGAAGAGAAGCTATCTAGTCTAAGACTAGTCTTCTTATAGTAGAGGAATAGAGGGTTAGTATCGCTATAGCCGGCTATATAGTTAGCCTTATTAAATTCATTATTAATCGAATACTAATATAATCTAGGAAAGAGATTAAGGTAAAGGACAAAGAGGATCTATACGATAAATATGTAGTAGTAGATATTTTAACTAGTATAAGCTTAAAAGAGATAGTACTCGACGATTACCTAATAGAATAGTACAAATAGAGGGACTCTAATATAAAAGATCTATTCGCGGATTCTAAGAACTAGGACTTTGTTAATCTAACTTAGCCTCTTACTCTAAGTTATAAAGCTAAGATACAAGAGGTAGCTAAGGAGCTTTATTACCTAAAATTTCTCGATATCGAGTTTCGCGTAGTATATATATATTAGTATAAGGCTATTTATTCGATATAGAGAAAGCTATAGGTAATTAAGGAGTTTAAGAGGGATATATAGACTAAGGTCTAGATTAGAAAGCTATTAAAAGTAGTAGGAAATAGTAGAGTTTAGGTATATCCTTTATAGCTAGCTATATAGCTAGCTAAAAAGTTAGGTCTTACTAACAATTCTATAGAAAGCTTTAAGTTAGGGACGTTTCCCTATACTATACGAAATCTATACCTACGCTAAGTACGCCGTTATTCGAAATATTAATACATAGGATAAAACCTTTCCGCTATACTTTAGAAGTATACCTCGCTTAAATTTACTAGGCTACTAGCCTTAGAACTATAATCTCTACCGCTACTACTTTAAGGATATAGTATGCCTAGGATATAGTAGAGTAAAAGCTCTATACTATTGCTTCGATATCGAGAGGAAGTAGCTCGAGGAGACGAGTAGGTACTATAAGATACTAGCTAAGCTAGGCTATAAGGGAATATTAAAGCTAACGTACCTCTTAACGATATATCTTAGTAATTCGAAGAATGGAATATATCTTAGCTTAGGGTAAGTCGCGATAGACTATATATACTCTACTTATATAGTAGTAGATACTACTAGAGTATAGTAGAAGAGTAAGGATATAGTTATGTAAGATACTAAGTAGATAGGTATAGACTAGCTCGCATAGTAGTTTATATAACTACTAAAATAAATATTCTAAGTACGCGACTATATATATCGGAATTTCTATCCTTATTACTAGCCTAGCTACCTATATTATTAAAATTAGCTAGCGAAGGAGAGTACCTATACGCGGTACTAGCTACGAACCTAGAGGCGACGACGACGTTATCGTTAGCGTCGATAGAGCTAAATCTCTCCTATCCGCCGGCGCTACCTAGGAAGGCGATATAAGGCGCCTAGGTAAAAGGAGTCTAGCTCTAAGGCGACTAGCTATTTAGAAAACTATCCGGACTACCTATCGAGCCTAGTATAGCTACAACTAGTATAAGAACTAATACCGAGTCGATAGGCTAACCTTCCTAGGGAGGGAATCTATCCTAGGGATAAGGACCTAGAGTAGTAACCTAGGACTAATTGTCCCGAAGAGAAAGAAGGAATAACTAAAGAGGAGGTTTTAATAACTACTTAAAGGAGGAGGGAATATAGAGGATAAAGCACTTAGGATACCCTATATATCTATAGCCCCTAGGGGAGTATAGCCCTAGACTTGTCCCCTAGGCCCTAGCTTCCCCCTAGGGATACTAACTTAGTTCCGAAGGCTAGGTATCTAATATAAACTACTCCTTATACCGTATATAAGGTAGCCTATAAAGAATACCTAAGTATAGAAACTAATATAGGAAATCCGAATTTTAGTAGTATAGATTAGGTAACTAGATACTAAGTAAGGATAGGGATAGTTTGTAGCTTAGTAGAGAGCTAATATAGAAGTTAACTAGAAAGTAGGAGGAAAGGTAATAACCCGTATTTAAAGGGGAGGAAGGAAAGGGAGGAAAGGGATAGGGGTACTACTCTATTCCCTAAACTAGATAGCCTACCTACCTAGTTCAAAGCTACAAAGGAACAAGTTAATAAAGGATACTAAACTAGAGGATGTAGGCATAATCTAGTTAAGGTAATAGAGATATAGGGAACCTCTTAATATTTAAAGGACTAGTATAAACAAGGGTAGGGCTTAGTATCCCTAATAATATAATAGAGAGTAGAGGTTTTTAATACCGTACGAAACCGGTAGGGGCTTTAAGGAAGTTAGGAAGGCGAAGTAAAGGGCTTTTTCCCTCCTAAAGAATACTAGAGATAGCTACTTGTCTATAGGTTAGAATAGTATAGTAATATAAAATCTATTTATCTATATTATTGAGATTATGCCTCGTATCTAGCTATCTATAATTTCATATTATAGTTCGGACTTTATTAACTTTCTTTCTTACTTTAAGAGTAATCTATTAGACTATTAAAGCTCCTTAGGACTCTCGGTCGTTAATATCTAAGTCGCTATTCTCCTATATCTATAAGCTACTATGCCTCTAAATACTAACCTCCTTAATGTTCCTCCTATCCTAAATACTCGTTTATTACTAAGCTAACGAATAATAAGGTTACAATCTCGCTCTAGATAGTTATTAGGAGTATGGACTAGATCTTAAGGGCGATAAGGAAACAATAGAGCTTTAAGTCTATCTATTCAAAGTCCTCTATAAAGACGAAACAATCCCTTACTATCGACTATTCGAACAAGAAGTAGTCTAGTAGGGACTTAGTCCTTTAGTAGAGATAGTTAGCGTTCTCGTTAATCGTCGATATCGATAGCCCGACGAAATCTCTTCTCTCCTAACAATACTTAATTAAGAGCCCTATTAGTAATTAATCCGGCGATCTTCGATAAACGGGATAATGTTTATATCTAGAAGAAGGAATATTACGAGCCTTTTTATTAATAGGTTCGAGAGACCTAGTAGAATATAGTAAAAAGCTCTAGTTATACCTCGCTTCGGAGGCTATAGAATATCTAGAAGTTCCTAGTTAATTAGGGGAGTAAGGATAGGAATAGTTTTATCTAGAAGTATTTAACTAAAGGAGTAGTATATAGGACGGTTACTATACTCGATAGGCTTAAGGGCTAGC